>JAFVLL020044640.1:0-17789 GCA_021397915.2 Tor tambroides | reverse complement strand
GGCTGCGTCATACTCTGTGAGATAAAGTGTCACTCTTTTCATAGCTTTTGCTGGCTCTGAGACACTTGCATGTTATTTCTCCTGCTCTTTTTCTAGCAAAAATTCACTCATCACTAAATGAAAACTTAAAGTGAAGACCTGATTATTTCAGGAGCCTTGTCACAAGTCCATTGTTTTGTATGTCGGTGCTACTTCTGCTATATTTTCACACTTAAAACAATAATTTGGTATTCCTTCTGTACCATTGTCCTCTTTTATGCTAAGGAATAAGTCACCAGGCAGTTCTCTCCCAAGTGGTGCTGCCAGCATTAAGTCTGAGTATGATTCAGTGGGGTATATAACACTTTTAATTGTCAGGAAATTATAGTTTTGGTTCAATATACTTACCTGTTGAACAAAAATAGCCTTAAACCTATACATTTTTTTTTGTTTGTTTTATTTAGTAACTTTCAGGAGGGTGTACTCATTTTTGCAACACAACATTTTATTACTTTGATAAGAAAATCTTATTTTGCTGAATAATTTTGACATTCTTCTTTGGTAATTGATCAAGCAGGCTTGTTGGAACATTATATCTCCAAAGAACCCTAACATGTCATCTACTGTAAGTAAAGAGTAATTGCTGAATTTGTTAAGTTTTAGAGGGAGTATACTCATTATTCTGTGCACTGTATACAGAAAATTATGGACACCTAATCATCACACCCATATGTGCTTGTTGAGCATCTCATTACAAATTCTGACCCCTTTTTATTGTTATAATAACACCCACTCCTCTGGAAAGGCTTTTCCCTATATTTTGGAATGTAGCTGTGGAGATTTGTCCATTCAGCTACAAAAGCATTAGTGAGGATGGGCAGGAAGGCTTGTGGCACAATCAGTCTTCCATTTCATCCTAACAATGTTCCAAAGATTGAAGTCAGGGCTCTGTGCATGCCACTCAATTTCTTCCACTTCCGATTTCTTCCAATTTCTTCTTAATGGATGTCATTTTGTATACAGGAGCATTGTCATGCTGCAACAAATTTGAGCCCCTTAGTTCCAGTGAAGGAAAATCGCAATGCTACAGCATACAAAGACATTCTATACAATTGTGTGCTTCCTACTTTGTGGCAAGAGCTTGGGATAGACCTTCATATGGGTGTAATGGTCATGTTTCCACATACTTTTGGCCATGTGTAGTGATTTTGTCACTATGTAGTCATTTTTCCCAAAAACTAAACCAACATTAAGAGACCATGTGGGGAAAAAATAAGTACACTCTATAATTCTGTAACGTGTACAACCACCTTTAGCAACAGTTATTTGAAGTAAATGTTTTCTCTAAGAGTTTATCAGTCTCTCACATCATTTTGGAGAAATTTTGGCCCACTCTTCTTTATAACGTTGCTTCAGTTCATTGATGTTTCAGGACATTCATCTGTGCACAAAAACATTTGTGCACAAACCTTAAGATCGCAGCATCTCAATGGGGTTGAGGTCTGGACTTTGACTTGGCCATTCCACCACCTTTTTTTTCTTCAGTCATTCAGATGTTGACTTGCTGCTGTGCTTGGGATCATTGTCCTGTGGCATGACCAATTTCAGCCCACCTTAAGCTGCTGGACAGATGGCCTCACATTTGCCTCAAGAATACTCCTGTATAAAGTGGAGTTCGTCGTAGTCTCAATGACTGCAAGTTTCCCAGGTCCTGCATCTGCAAAACAAGCCCAAATCATCACCCCTTCACCACCCCTAGACTGAATTTGCTGGGACACCTACTCCTGGGAAGACTGGCAACTGTCTTTAAGGTTGTCCATTTTTAAACGCTTCTTCTTACTGTAGAATGGTGAATTTCAAATTGTTGGGACAACAATTGCTTCTCTGAAGTCATGGCTGATGTCCTTTCTTCTTGGCGTGATGTAGATACACAACTGAGTGCTCTAGAACAGCAAACTGCCGAAAGTTTGCCAATAGTAACACCTGGCTGCTAATTGCTCTTTTAATGACTGTGAAAGTATAGGAAGGGAATACTTATTTCTTCCCCACCTGGTTTCTGAATGTTGGTTTATTTTTGGTGAAAAAAGGACTGCATATTGAACCCTGTTGTTTTTTGTTGTCACCTGAGATTTTTATTTGTCTATAAAAGTTGGTCAGGACCTCACACTTGTTATTTAGACCCTGATGATGAAAAACATAGAATAGAAGGAGGGTGTACTTTTTTCCCCCGTGACTGTATTGTTTATATAGTATATATATATTTATGTGTGTGTGTATGTGTGTGTGTGGTTTATATCGATGAAAAAATACCTGGCCTGTTCCCTTTAACACTGTTTTCAGTGAAAGAGCAGCCATTTCTTCAGTAGCTGTCACAATAAGTGGAATAAAATATTTTTGTCCTTTTGTTGCTGCTGTTTTCACACAAAGGTAGGCGGCAGAAAATCCAAGGACTGCTAGCAAACAGCTGACTTTGCCGAAGAATTCAGCGTCTAGATTAAACTCAGGATATCTGTGATGTGTATCCATGCCATCACTTCTCAATAGGTGCCTTAGGTGACTGAGGGACAGATCTCTACCACTCCGTTTGGCCATGGCTCTCAGGATTCTCGCTGTGATTTCACATTGCACATCATCGGAGGATGACGCTTTAAAGCATTGACTCTCACACTCCTTCTGGAGTTTCTTCTGGAGCCTTTCAATATTGTTCCGAATCTGTTTGGTTTGATCAGCAGTCATCTCTGCATTTTTCATTGTACTACTGGATTTCCATTTCTCCACAAGGGAAAATGTAACACTAGTTACAGTACCGGCTCCGGCTGTGATACCAGCTGCCGCTACCAGCAAGGGTGCAGCCAGGCCTCCAGTCAGAAATGTTGCAATGCCTGTTCCAACAAGGGCGGCAGACCCGAGCACAGTTGCTGTGTTTCCCACCAACTGGCCTGTAGTCATCTTCTCCTTCATGTTCTCCAGCTCGGTGGCCAAAGCCATGAGATGATCTGCACATTGCTCCTGCTGATCAATCCAACGGAAAAGCTCATTGCACAGTTCGTCTGCCACACCCATAGTAGAACAGGAAAATGGAGGAACTGGAATTAGAAAAAAAACACTTAGGAACTATTACGATTCTGAAAATTATAGTCTCAAATGAAAAAGAAACTTGAGTATCACTTTGTGTAATCTGTTTGACATTTACAACCAGAAAGTGATCACATTGTTTCACAGTAGCAAAAATGAGTTCCTATGCTGGGCTTTTGGGGCAGGGTGACAAATGAAGGCACCATGTTCCATTCAGAATGTAACGTGGGGTTTTGGGGTTCTGTTTCATGTTCTTGTTTTAATGTCTTTTATTTTGTAGTTTGTTTCATGCTGTTAAGAGTCATCCTTCCCTTGCCCTCATGTATTTATGCCATTGGCTCTCTTGTTCATTGTGTCATGTTCTCATTGGTTGACTTAGTCATGTGTCTTGTTTCCCCATTGGTTTGTTCATGTCATGTGACTCTCATTGTCTGCTATAAGTAGCCATCTTGTTGTCACTGTTCCTGGTCGTGTATTGATGTTGTAATCTGCTGCTGGTGAGTTAAGTCTGTTCATGCCTAGTCAAGTCAAGTCAAGTCAAGTCAAGTTAAGTTAAGTCTTTGTTTGGATGATGTTTGGATGTTTGGATCACTTTGTTTAATAAATCTGCACTTGGATTCTCACTATGCTCGCCTTCAGTGGACTGAATCTTTACACAGAAAGACTGTGACAAGTTTATAAGCCCCGAGCAAGACACCATCTACATAGCTGTGCTGCACTGCAATGGACAGATGATGGGCATGCGCAGAAATGTTTCTACCTTACATCATACAAGGTCTGTGTACTAGGGGCTCGTGCATTCAGGAACAGGGATGCAGAAATGCATTTTACTTTGGGGTGATAGAATTCCAAGCTGCACACATATAGCATTTGCTATAAATGATAGTTTTCTGACCGAGATTGTATTGCAATAATTATACCACAGCGTGGTTGAATTCTCAAATTTGAAGTTGTTGATTAATTTTCTATAGCAGCATGGATTTGAATATTTACAACTATAACATAAATGATGGGTTTATATTAAAGGTGTAGTAGGATATCTTGGAATGCTAACTTTGCCTGATAGCACTGAAAGCGAATGTCCCGCCCTCCCTGCAATCGCCATCCAAAGCCACGCCCCTTAACACACATACGCTCACAGACCAGAATACCAGAGACAACATTACTACAATAGTCTACATCAGCTGTGCCAAATTCCAGTCCTCGCGTCTTTCGTCTGTGTGTGAAGACGCTGCACAGCGCAAATCCGTGAATGAATGTTCCGAAGTGACGTAAACTTCAAAGGATTTCCCCTGCTCAGGGAAAGGACTGCAATTGGGAACCGCGCTGGGCTACATCATGTGTCATTCACCGGTGAGAACACTTTATAGTTCAGTTAGTAAAAGTACTACAATACCAGGAAGGAAGATCAGGTTGTTGATGTCTGTTTGCCATTCTCGCTCTGTCTGCACAGCATGCGTGAATGTGCTGATGACGTATCTGTCTGCGTGTACCGGGTGCACAGAGGTATGCAAATACATACGTTGACAGGCAAGTATGAAAGCCCATTAAAACGCTCAGACCGAGCGTTTTGATTGGACGAACATTTCTTGGTCCTATGCCTTCCACAGAATATATAAATACATTTAGACCACTTAACTTACTGATTGCTATCGGGATGTGAAGAGACTTTCAACCAGCATAACAAAAAATGTTTCTGAAGACAATCACCTATTGCACCTTTAATGGGCTTGTTCTAAAAAGTTATTGCTCCAGTATCAGCTCATTCACAGGGACTTGTACAGTGGACAATCCACTTAATCTAAGCCTAATAATAATCAGATTAAAAATGTGTTATATAACAAAAAAAATAATATAATCATTGATTTGGTGAAGTATTCTGTTAGGAGACCTTTATTTAACATTTATTTACTTTTATTTAGTAAAATTTAGTAAATTTCCTGACATGCTCATTGCTCATTGGAATTGCTCCAGAGCTTCTTTGCTTGCAGCCCCAAAAGAGCAACCCTGGAATATGTGGTAGGTTTTGCATGTGTAACGAGCTACACATCCACATCCAGTCCAGTCCAGTCATGGCCGATTTGAGGGTGCCAGGCCTGTTTGGAGATTGCCAGTAGCACGTAGCCTGCAGAATAGCATAGGTTTCATAGACAATTGGACAAGTTTTTGGGGCAGACCTGACCTGTTGAAAAGTGATGGCCTTCATCCCTCCAGGGGTGGTGCCGCTCTTCTCTCTAGAAATATGGCACATAATGTTAGAGCTCGTACTTGACAAACTGGGGCCCAGGTCAGGAAGCAGACAGACTGGCTAAACCGACCATCTGCTAGCCACCTCACACCACAGAAGTCAGTTAATTCTCAGCACACAGAGACTCTTTTGCTCCTGTCTGCTGTTCTGCTGAGAGGTTTGCGATTGTAGCTTCGCTTTTCTGCTGAAACTCTTACTATCACTCTCTGTTGTTTAAAGTGATAAAAATATAACTTAATTCCCTCCATATTTTTGATATGATCTATCAAACTAATCTGACTAATTTGATAGTTTGCTTTTAATCTAAAACCGTGAGTGCAACACGTGTGCCATGCGTTAGCCAGTTAGCTTGTCATTCGCGTTTCCACTTGCGTTTCCATTTCGCGCCTATTATTGTTTTCTTTTTTCTCACTCCGTTTCATCTCTCTCTCGCTCCGTTTGAACTCACGAGTTCATCAAACAACAGTGGTAAGTGAATCATTCATCAATCACGGTGAGTATTGGCTTCTCCTTCTCTTGTTATTTGCACTTCATGTCACATGTACAGTTTATCTCTCTCTGTCGGTGATGAGGGATTCACATGTGATGAATGCAGGGAAATAGGCTGACAAAGAAGATTTTAGAATTAGAGACACGCATCCAAACTTTAGTTGAGGACAGTAAGAATGTGAGGGCTGTAGATACGGCTTTGGATGCGACTAGTTCAGCGAGTCATGTACATTGTTCGGTTCCAGTAGAGCCCGTGCAGCAGGGCAAATGGGTGACAGTGAGGCGGCATAGTCGCAGGTCAAAACACCGCTCTTCCGTTCCGATCAGAACATCAAACAGGTTCTCCCCACTCAGTGATGCACCCACTGAGAAACCTGATGAAAGTGCTCTAGTAATTGGCGATTCTATTGTACGGAACGTGAAAATAGAGACACCAGCCACCATAGTCCAATGTTTACTGGGAGCCAGAGTGCCTGACATCTTGGCAAATTTCAAAGTGCTGGCTAATGCTAAACGTAAATTCAGTAAGACTGTTATTCACGTCGGCGCTAATGAAGTTCGACTTCGCATTTTCATCATAATACGGCATGATAATTGTAGCAAAATGCAGTGAGAATTTGAGGATGCATTCTGAGCCAAAGGTGCAGCACAATGGTGATTTAAATGTCTTTTATTTTTCTTAAATACATTGACACTTACATATAAGATGACTTTATATCGCTATGGATATAAAGTCAATGTGGATTTGAAATGCATTTGAAAATGCAACACGCCCCTGACCTGTCAATCGTTAGGCTCAGCAACAGGACGCACAATAGGTCAATATTCACCGTTAACCAAACGCTTTCCACATTTACTTATATTCATTACGGGGTATTAAATGAAAATGCTATTGAAACGTCTTATATGTAAGTGTCAATGCATTTAAGAAAAATAAAAGACATTTAAATCATTTTGCTTCCCTTTTGCTGCACCTCAAATTCTCACTGCATTTTGCTACAATTATCCTGAGGTATTATGATGGAAATGTAATCCCAAGTGTCCTAACTCCCAAGTCTAAATACATTTAGGAAAAACAGCATTTAAATGATAATTTTGCTACAGTTTTTGCTTGGACATGTTAAACATATCTAATCAATTTGGGTAATACATTTTTGTTTTAATTTTGCAACTTATAAAGTGTTAAAGTATGTTTTTAATTTGCATATTAAAACTAGTGTAGAAAATGGCAAATGTAAATTATATAACTGAATTTTCATTTTGCACTAAAATTTGGACACATGTAGGGCAAAATGTAAATTAAAATACAGAACTACATTGCCATCTATTGCAATGCATTGCCATTTTGCATATTTCAAATTGAACATTTCAAATTGAATTTTGCTACCCATATGCTTCCATTTTTATTTACCTTTAGGGATGTTCAATACTGACAAAAAATTAGTCATTGAGTCGTTTATTCAGTTGACTTTGTTATTGAAGTTGTTTGTGTAGGAAAGATTTAATCAATGTTTGGAGTGGCTTTCTGAATTTACAATATGTTGTTTATAATTTCTTATTTGTTTTTTGTTATTGGTGATTCCAGATTGCTGTCATTCAAGAAGTTATCATTTCCTCCCCCATTGTGGCTGAGCTACACATTCTCTTCATTTTATTTTAAACATAAAACATCCAGAGGAGAATGGCACCTACGCTGGAATTCATACAAATGTAAGGAACATAATAATGAACCTGTATATAAAGCATTTTGTTGTGTTGCTGTTTAGTTGAAAATAATCAAAGGGTTAGTTCACTCAAAAATGAAAATTCTGTCATTAATTACTCACCCTCATGTCGTTCCAAACCCGTAAGACCTTCGTTCATCTTCGAAACACAAATTACAATATTTTTAATGAAATCTGAGAGCTTTCTGACGGAAACGTAGTATAAGGACATCGTTAAAACAGTCCATCTGCCATCAGTGGTTCAATCTGAGCTTTATGAAGCGACGAGAATACTTTTTGTACACAAATAAAAATAAAAATAACGATTTTATTCAACAAGTCGTTATTTAACAAAAACAGCGTATCCGTGTGGTGCGGCTGACACAGAACAGCGTACGCAGTTTGCGTCCAGCGGATATTCTCCAAAATGGCGCTACTGTGACGCAGATAGGACGAATTGTTTAATAAAGTCATTATTTTTATTTTCTATTCTCGCCACTTCATAAAGTTCAGATTGAACCACTGATGGTAGATGGACTTTTTTGACGATGCTTTTCATACTTTTCTGTGCCTTGACAGTGTAATTTACTATACAGTCAATGGGACAGTCACAAACCTCCCGGTTTTCATCCAAAATATCTTAAATTGTGTTCCGAAGATGAATGAAGCTTTTACGGGTTTGGAACGACATGGGGGTAAGTGATTAATGACAAAATTTTCATTTTGGGGTGGAGTAACCCTTTAAGTATATCATAAAACATTGTTGACAAGATCACATGACAGATGCAATTGGAGACCACTGGAAATGCAAGTTTAGCATTTTATAATCAATGTTTGAACTGGAATTGATAATTCAATCTCAACCTGTTCTGCACGTTACTCTGTACTTCACTTTCATTCATTTAATTTCTTATCATTTCCAGTCTTCCTGTGAAGAAATCCTGAACGAGGGTCAAAGGTTCAGATGAAGGGAACCTACGCTTCCAAGACTCATGTATGAACAACTTCGAGAATCCATGTACAATTTGAGCTTTTTTCAAATCTCAACTTGGACTGAACATGCAGCAAAAGAAAAAAAAGTAGTTTCCCCAAGCTGGCACATGGCAAGAGATACTAAAAGCACACAAACACTTGGAGCCCCGCTCTTAATTTAGATTGTATTGTTCTCTTAGTTTCACATTGAAATGTCAGGCATGAGTGCATGAATCTTTCTTTTTTTCAAATGCTGTACAAGAAAGTTTTTTTTTTTTTGCAGTACCATGTCAGTTGTAGATGACAGAATTCACATTTTTGGGTGAACTGTCCTTTTCAATAACATTTCACTTGACTATTGACTATAAGTCTATAGCAATTGTTATTAATGACAGCCCTGTCTTTGTATAATTTTTTTTCCCATGTATCTGAAAATGTTTTGAATCTTGACTGTTTTGTGACCCCTATTTGGTGCAACACCAATATTGTACAAGTACCTGCTCATGTTTTTTTTTCTGCCTATTGCTGTTTACCTGTTAACCCGCACCAGGGCGATCTCGCACAGAACGCTCTTTGTTTGCACATGTCATTGTTTAGGAATAGAATAAATGAAACGGGACAAAGTTAATCTTGACAAACTATATATCATTCTGAAGGTCTAAGCTTCAAGCATCGACGACAGATCGCTGTTTTTCGATTGAAAGCTTATAAGGAATGTATTTGCTAAATTTGTGTAAGCAGTACACATCAAAACATCCATAATAAAAAAGCAGTACGTACCATTACCATTGTAATAACGAGTCACAAACGCGTCCACTGCTGAAATCCCGGTTTAGTTAGAAAGATAAGGGTCCACGGAACAACGTCCCATAGAGCACTTTTAGTCCAATGAAACAATAACGTTGTAATATGGATCGATATTCCTTTGTTTACGTTTCATTTCTTCGGGAGAGTTGTTGTTTGTGTCCGTTATGGAATAAATTATGCCCAAAAACAGCGTCTTGGTGGAAAAACAACAACATGGTTTTGTAGCACGCAGTGTCACAAACAGAATGAGACCATCCAAAAAAAAGGTCACAGATCCGCGGAATATTGTATATTTGAATTCTCGCGCTCTCTCGTGACGCACGCTGTGACGCACCTGTCATCTGACGGGGGCGTAACTTAGCGATCGCCTTTTTGCACAAATAATTATTTTTCTTTTTTTTTCTTCAACATTTTTCATGTGTGTGTGTGTTTTGGGAAACGTGGCTGTATCTGCATTATTACCATCTGTATGAAGGCACATCAGCGTATGATTACCGACTGTATGACTACCAATGTGAAGCTGTCAATGACCGGCTATTATTGAATATATGGCCCATCTGTATTTATTATCATCTGTATGAACGCACATCAGCGTGTGATTACTGACTGCAATCAGTGTGAATGTCTGGCAATATCAGTGTACGTCTGGCAGTCAGAGTATGTACTTGAGTATGTACTACATACAAAGCAAATTCTTTTTTTTTTCTTTTTTATTACTCAAATTATTCTTATTGTATTTTTAGTGCTCAAATAAATCACTTATATGATGTCTAAAATTATGTCTATTATTTTATAATTGAAAAAAATATGCAGGAGTATGTATAATGCAGAGGTGTGAAGTACTTGAGTAAATGTAACTAATTACTGTACTTAAGTATCTTTTCGGATACTTTGTAGTTGTACTGAGTATCAAAGATATTAACAACTTTTACTCTCTACTTCACTACATTTCTGAATGAGTATCTGTACTCTTTACTCAACTACATTTGAAATGAGTGTTGCAAATTACAAATTACATTTTGCATGGTACCTAGCTTTTCTGCAGCAGTTTATTTATGCTACAAAAGATGTGATATCGCCAGCTACAGGGCACTGAAAGTACTATATCTTATGCATTTTGCCCTTACTCACCCAAACTTGTCAACAAGGTTACATTAAGTGAATGCAAGCTCCTTAGCAAGTAGTTGTGAATCACATGTGTTTTATATATGAGATGAGGACATGACTGCAGCTGCCAATGAGGCCGAAACCAGCACATGCAGTGCAAGAAGACTTTGACTTTTTAATTTTACTTAACATTATTTAATTTAATGTTTTTTTCTTTGTTTTGTTTTTGCAATTTTGAGGTGTTCAGTTTTATTTTGGTTTTAAAAAATAAGTGTGATTGCTCTCCTCACAAATCAGCTCTTTCTTGTTTTTGTTGCATTTTCTGTGCCACTTCCTGTCTCCCGTGGTGTTTGTGGTCAGTTTGTATCTTATCTTGTTCAGCTTGTTAGCCTCCTGTATATAAATATACAGCCCTAGTGTTTCTTTAGTACTTTGTGAGTTGTTGAATGTAATGGTTGTCTGTTTGCCTGTGGTTGTTGGCTTATTGTTTGTTCTAGTTTTTCCATGAAATCCCTGCACATAGATCCTTGCCTCTGCCTGTTTTCCTCAGCTTCTCCACAACGTTACAGATTTTGACTGGCATGTCTCTTTTACTGTGCATCTTTGAGCCTATATTTAGTATAAGTAAAATACTTAAGTACTGTTAAAATCAGATACTCTAATACTTTTACTCAAGTTGTTTTGGAATTGGTGACTTGTAACTTGTAGTAGAGTAATTTTCACTGTAAGGTATCTGTACTTTTACTCAAGTATGGTTTTCAGGTACTCTTTACACCTCTGGTATAATGACTAAAATAGTTTGTATAATTCTGCAATACATTTGGTGGTTATTTTGGTTACATTTGGGGGGGCCGGGGGCCTAGAAATATTCTCAGAAAAATGATTGCAGGACTCATTTTTCATGGTATCTGTAACGGGGGAAACGAGACGTGAGGCAAGCGGATCCAAGTGCAAGTTTTATTTATAAACATAGTCAATTCACAGGCAGGGTCAAACAACAGCAAACAGGTAAGGCACGGGCAAGACACAGAGTAATCCTAGGGCTAGCGTGAGTCGACGATGGCGAACAATATCCAACAGGGCAAGGCAGAGAGATAATCCAGGTACACGAGCAATAAACCAAACGAGGTGCAAACAGAGTCCGAACGGCAAGGCAAAGGGTTAATCCAGGAAACACGGGCAGGAATCAAAACATGAGAAAACAGGCAAGGCAAGACTATGGTAATAACTAAGTGGGCTCCGTAGAGTAGCTATCGCTAGGCGAGTGATATATGCCTAAACAATACTCGGCCGTGAGGGAGAGAATGTCCATGGCTTATAAAGAGTGTGTGATTGTGAGATAGTTCTCAGGTGTGCGTGTGTGATTGGGACAGCTGCGTGTACTTAGTGCAATGAATGATGGGAAATGCAGTCCGTGGGTGATATGTAACTGTCTGTGTGGTGTGAGAGTCAATATGATGGAATAGCGACCTCTGATGGTGAGTGGGCGGAAGATCACGAACCGGATTCCTGACAGTATCTTCTTCAAATTTGAAATATAAACTCATTAGACATGTGACTTTCAACCCATTACTTTTCTGGATTGCTCCAGGACTTATTTAATGTATTTGTTTATGAAATAAAAAAAACATTCAGTGTCATAAAACATTTTCAAGGCACTTCAGTGTCTATAACTTTTATTTTTTTTAACATTATCAACTCTGGATGATGGATAGTAAAGCCTAGAGTGTCTTCTTTCCAAAGATACCTAAATTGTGTGTGTAGCACATTATTGTCAGGAAATGTTACCATTTTAATTTAGGTAGGTCAATTTCAGGTGTGAGGCCCAAAATGGGGGGTGCTAGCTAACAGGTTAAAACTAAAAAGTTTTCCACAATACAAGCATTTTCAATGGTGCTTTACACATTGTTAAATTAACTGATGTCTTAATATTTTTTTCTTCACCTGTTAAAGGCAAATAAATGCTACTGAACACACTTTTAAGAATGTTTACATGAGGTAAAAATAAACCATGTTCAATTTCTATATATTGTGCTGGATTTATTTGCTGCTAAAGAAAGGCCTATGCTATAATTTTTTTTTAATTTCTGCCTAACGGATTGTCCGTTTATGGTACAGAAGAAAATGTAAATCTACAGAATTTTCTGTTTTAATGTTGAAGGAAATGTCCGTAAATTTAACAGAAAATGACCTGGTAATTTTCTGCCAGCAAATTCTCATTTTTTTTACGGAATTTTTTTTGACAGTGTATATTTCTTCGCGGCCCGGTGAAACGCACCAAATTGAGAAACTAACGGAATGCATAGTCAATATAAAAAACTGGACGACGAGTAATTTATTACTGCTAATTTCTTACTGAAAAACAGAGGTGTTAATTATCGGACCTAAAAACCCCACATGTAATAACCTAGAACACTATCTGACACTTGACGGCTGCTCTGTCAATTCTTCTTCATCAGTTAGGAACCTTGGTGTGCTGTTTGATAGCAATCTTTCATTTGAGAGCCATGTTTCTAGCATCCGTAAAACTGTGTTTTTCCATCTCAAAAACATATCTAAATTGTGACCTATGCTCTCAACGTCAAATCCAGAAATGATAATTCATACGTTTATGACCTCAAGGTTAGACTATTGTAATGCTTTACTGGGTGGTTGTTCTGCACGCTTGATCAACAAACTACAGTTGGTCCAAAATGCAGCAGCTAGAGTCCTTACTAGAACCAGGAAATATGACCATATTAGCCCGGTTCTGTCAACACTGCACTGGCTCCCTATAAAACATCAGATAGATTTTAAATTCTTGTTAATTACTTTTATAAAGCCCTGAATGGCTTAGCTCCTCAGTACCTGAGCGAGCTCCTATCACAATATAGTCCTCCACGTCCGCTGCATTCTCAAAACTCTGGCCATTTGATAATACCTAGAATATCAAAATCGACTGCAGGCGGCAGATCCTTTTCCTATTTAGCACCCAGACTCTGGAACAATCTACCTAACACTGTTCGGGTGGCAGACACACTGTCAGTTTAAATCTAGATTAAAGACCCATCTCTTTAACCTGATTTACACAAAACACATTAATATGCTTCTAATATTCAAATCCGTTAAAGGATTGTTAGGCTGGATTAATTAGGTCAACCGGAACACTTCCCATAACTGACAGGATTCTGTCACTTCGGTCTAGTCTATTCGTGGTTTTGTGACAGAGCCCTGACACTCCCCTCTTGTCTTGTGTTCTGGTGAGTGCTCGAGCCGTGCGCTCTCTCGTCTGCGTGCTCTGTTTCATGTTGGAGCGTGGTGTTTGGATCCCGGCACTCTTGTCTTGTTCAGGCTTAGTTCTGGTTTCGTGTCGGGGTTCGGACACTCACGCTCCAGGTTTGTTCTTGCTGTGGGAGCATGCGGTCTCGAGTTCGCTCGGGCTGTGCGCTCCTCTGTCCGTGTTTGTGTTTTGTTCGGCACGCAGTTCGGGTTCGGCCGCGTGCTTTCTCTTGTTTTGTCTTGTTCTGTGTTGCACGCAGCTTGTGTTTTCACTAGCTGCGT
Organism: Tor tambroides; assembly: GCA_021397915.2. NCBI lineage: Eukaryota > Metazoa > Chordata > Actinopteri > Cypriniformes > Cyprinidae > Tor > Tor tambroides. The sequence continues at coordinate 3,869 of JAFVLL020044640.1, read as the reverse complement.
GTTTTAATTTTTGTCATGTTTTGTGTGAACACGCGGCTTATGAGTCTTTTCATTAGCTGCGTGTTCGTGTCCTGTTTTGCACATGGCTGGTGATTCTGTTTTGCTGGCCATGTGCTTGTGTTTTTGCTTTGTGTGAGCACATGGCTTGTCTTGTTTGGTTCTATGTGTCATGTGCTCTCATGTCAATTGTCTTGACCCCACCCACCTTGTTTCCTGATTATTGGTTAATTTGCCCCACCTGTGTACCTCGTTACCCTCCTCATTTGCTCCCTATTTAATCTCCTTGTGTTTGCAGTCCCGTGCGTGTTCGTCGTTGAATGTTGTGTGTGCCTGGTACCCTGCCCTGCCCTGCCCTGCCCTGCCCTGCCCTGCCCTGCCCTGCCCTGCCCTGCCTTGCCTTGCCTTGCCTAGCCAGTCTGTTTTCGCCTATGGGGTAGTTTTTGTTTGTTTTTCATTTTTGTATTAATAAAAGCCCTTTTCCTCCTGCAAGTGAGTCCTCGCTCTCCTCCCTTCACCCACACCTGACAATAACACCAGATATATTTGTTACATCATTAGAAGAATGGCATCTACGCTAATATTAGTCTGTTTCTTTCTTATTCCGAGGTCACCGTAGCCACCAGATCCAGTCCGTATCTGTATTTTTTTTTCTCCATTCTTCCACAAATGGAGTTTTGGCTCCTCGCTGCTGTTGCCTCTGGCTTGCTTAGTTGGGGACCCTTAATTTCCAGCGATATCGTTGACTTGATTGTACAGACACCATTTAAACTGAACCGAGCTGGATCATGTCATCTCAGAATTCAATAATGAAATGCCTTTAACTGAAAATTGAGTGTTTAATCTTGTCATTTTACATTATTGACACTATTTTCCTGTTTGATACTGTAAAGTGCTTTGACACAATCTGTATTGTTAAAAGCGCTGTATAAATAAAGGTGATGATTTAGCTTGACTTGACTTGATGTGACAGAATAGATTAGAGGCTAATTCAGTTCTGGACACAGCTGAAGCCAGCGTTCCAACTAGTAAATGTGGCTACAGTCTGTTTATCAGTCTAGTTTGGTCATAGATGTTTGCACTTGGCAGGTTGTTTAGGCTGTGGCACGTAGGGCATAGGATCTGACTCTGAATCAGCCAGTGCAGTGAATGTCTGAACCGGAGGCTGCTTCTTTTAGATTGTCAGATTGTGCCTTATAAAAATTAATTATGGGTTTAAAATAAAAAATATGCTATATAAATAAAGATTACTATTATATTATTAGTATTGATTGTCTGTTGTTTAACATTTGTTAGTGTTATGCTAGGTAAAGGAGCTTCAAAGCCTGTGACGTATATACAATATTGTATATTGTGTGTAGAGTATACAATATACTACATACTCTTGAAATGTCATACTGCCAGTTGCTCACTGTGCTACTATTGCACCGCATACAGTGAGGGGAAATACAGTCATGGGAATGTACACCCTCCTTCAATTCTATGTTTTTCTTTTATCAGGGCCTAAATAGCAATCCTGTGGTCCTCACTAACTTCTATAAATGAACAATAACCTCCAGTGATTTCAATATGTAGTCATTTTATCCAAAAACTAAATCAACATTCAGAAACAAGGTGGAAAAATAAATACATCTTATAATCCAGTAACATGTAGAGCCACAGCAACTTTAGCAACTGTAGTTTACCACAGCATCTGAATGGGGTTGAGGTCTGGACTTTGACTTGGCCATTCCAACTTGGTGTTGACTTGGTGTTTGGTTTTTTGCCAAACATGATACTGTGCATGATGACCAAATATCTCCACATTGGTCTCTTACTGTTCAGTCTTTCTCTGATTGTGCTGTCATGAACATAAAAATATAATGCGCTAACAGAGGCCTGTGGGTCACACGATGTAGGTCTTGGGTATTTCTTTGTATCGCTGAGCATTAAACAGCCTGACCTTGTACTGAGTTTGCTGGGTCACCCACTCCTGGGAACAGTGGAAACTGTCTTGAAGGCCATTTGTAAACAATCCTTCTCATATTCAAATAGTTTGGAGACAGCCTTATAACCCTTCCCAGATTGATGAGCAGTAACAATTGTTTCTCTGAGGTGATAGGTGGAGTCCTTTCTTCTTGGCAAAACATAGACACACACCTGAGTTCTCCAGAACAACAAATTGCCAAAACTTCGGCTTTAACAGGGGTAGTGTCATGAATCCGGTCCGTGCCCTTCTTTTCACCCACCACCAGAGGTCACTCGCTCACCACATTGACTCTCACACCACCCAGACCATTACATGTCACTACGGACTACTATTCCCATCATCCATTGCACTGACGACATACACACAGCTGATTGCACTAATCACGCTCACACCTGAGAATTATCACACAATCACACACCCTACATAAACACTGGACTTCCTTTCACAGTTTGCTGAGTATTGTTCTGCGTTTTTCACTCTCCTAGTGTTAGCTGCATTACCGAGCCATTCTGTGTTTCCCTGTCTTAGTCTAGTTTAATCTTGTGTTCGCCTGTTGCCTGATTCTCGCCTGTGTTTCTCGGATTAACCCTTTGCCTTGCCGTTTGGATTCTGTTTGCTCCTGCCTGGACTATCACTCACGTTATCGGATTACCTCTCTTGTCAAGCCCTCCGGATATTGTTTGCCGTTCGAAGACCCACGCTTGTCCTAAGGATTACTCTTCATCTTGCCCGTGTTTCACCTGTTTGCTGGTGTTTCGACCTACCTGTGTGTGTTGACCACGTCTGTTATAATAAAGCTTGCACATGGATCCGCACGTCTCACGTCTTGTTCGCCCCGTTACAGGTAGTCACACTTCTTGATTAATCTTGTGTATTTCATTAGTAACATCTGGCTGCTAACTCTCTTAATGACTGTGAAAGTAGGAAGGTGTACTTATTACTTCTCAACTGGTTTCTGAATGTTGGGTTTTGTTTTTTTTTAATTATTTGGAGGTCATACAAAGCAAGTCTGTTTGAATAACCGTAACAATTGTAAAAATAAGTTCATGTGACAATGTGGTAATTATGGTATACGTTCTTATAGTAGGACACAATCTCTTTTCATGTAATGATGATGATGATGATGATGATAATAATAATAATAATAATAATAATAATAATAATAATAATAATAATAATAATAATAATGGGGGCTTTGCCTCGCAGCTCCAGGGTTGGGGGCTTGGATCCCACCTCCACACTGTGTGCTGAGTTTGCATGCTCTCTCCATGCTTTGAGGGTTTCCTCTGGGTACTCCAGGTTTCCTCCCCCAGTCCAAAGACATGCATTGTAGGCTGACTGGCATTTCCAAATTGTCTGTGAATGTGTAATTGTGCCCTGCTATAGGCTGGGCCCCAGTCCAGGGAGTCCCCTTCCTTGTGCCCCAAGTTCCTTGAAGTCCCTTCATATAGACTCAGACTACTGAAAACTACTGCAGATGGCCTATTAAAATGGGTTTGTGATCATCTGTATGAGGTGGTTTTGCTCCAGTTCTAAGTGAACATTCGATTTGACTAAAATCTACCAAGCTATTGAACACGATGGATTTTGGGTGAGCCTTGAGGTACAAACCGGGCCAAAGGACCAATCTGTAACTCTGCCATGCAAGACACACACACTTGGTAAATGTTTGTTTGCGTTTTTTTTTTTTTTTTTTTTTTTTTTTTTTTTTTTTTTTTTTTTTTTTTTTTTTTTTTTTTTTTAGTGAGTTTAATTATGTGAAACCATAGTGTCTCCCTTACGGATGTGTCCCCTTACAGTGCACAAAAATTATGAAGGTAGAATTATGCCTAAAATATTTGCATACGCAGGGTAAGATTTGTGAAAGTGTACATAAGACTGTAAGCGTAAATTAAATTTGCAT
>JAFVLL020044632.1:0-18237 GCA_021397915.2 Tor tambroides | reverse complement strand
TACATAGAAAAAGTCTTAGATCTTTGAGTTCAGCTCATGAAAAATGGGGGCAAAAACAAAAGTGTTGCGTTTATAATTTTGTTCAGTGTATATTAGTGCTGGGCAACAATTAATCACAATTAATCACATCCAAAATAAAAGATTTTGTATACATAATATATGTGTATGTATTGTGTATATTTATTATATATATATATATAAATAAATACACACACATATGCATGTATATATTTAAGAAAAATATGTTTATATAATTATATATAATATAAATTATACGAATATAAATATATACCTGTAAATACATGTAAATATTTTCAAAATATATACTGTATGTGTGTGCCTTTACATATGCATAATAAATAAACACAGTACACACACATATATAAACAAAAAATTTTATTGTGAATGCGATTAATCATGATTAATCGTTGCCCAGCACTAATATATATATATATATATATATATATATATATATATAAAGGCCACACTGTCCCCATTCCCCCATTATTGCAAATTATTTTGTCTATACAAATTCATGTATCATTAGTTAGTAAGCTCTTATTTTCTTTAAATGATAGAATGAAATGAAAAAAACAAACAAAAAAACATTCACATCAGTGACAACACAAGGACTTATATAAAATAAAGTTAGGATTTATATAAAATAAAGCCTCGGGCAGACCACACACACACTGCATCTAATCAGTTAATAATTACAGTAGAGTGAAATGTGTAAACAACGGTTTCATCATCTTTCCACTGAAACATTTTTGTATACTGACAAGATGAAATTTTCTCTCCTCCAGTTTGTTTTCACTTGCTCTGCTTTGTTGGAAGAGCTCCACACTTAAAGAGCGGGAAGGGCTTGATGACGTATCAGGGCATGTGAGTGCAGATGAAATATGAGGTAAAATGTTGTTTTACTGCGTCACTGTAATTACACTACATGACTCATTTTAACACAGTAGCAACATTGTTTCCTTACGCACACTGATCAATAATTCACCCACAAATGAAAGCTTGGTCATGTTAACTCACCCATGCGTGTATGTGCTATACCCGACACAACTCTAATCCACCACATCCGTCAAGCTAAGTCAGTAGGACTTGTGCACTCTATTTCCACATAGCTTTGTGTGAGGAATAAAAAAGAAAATTAAAGTTCTGAAATCATGTGTGCACAAGTTCAGATTGATAAAAGTTTTGAATGTTTCATAATTTAACATGTACTCAGGATCAGTGTTGGGGATAGTTACTTAAAAGTAATGCATTACAATATTGCGTTACTCCATAAAAAAGTAACTAATTGCATTACTTTTTATGGAAAGTAATGCATCACATTACTTTTGCGTTAAAGGGTTTTGTCACCTAGGCTGGGCTTGCTTGTTTGTTTTTAATTACAAAAACCCCGAATGTAAAATTTTTGGCAACTCTGTAAAGGCCCTCACCCCAAAAGTGAAAAAAAAAAAAGTGCCTCTGCCTCTGTACTTATTCCTGATTTATCACAACATTGGGGACAGGAGAGCTGTCAGTCAATCAATGGGAAAACAAAGTAACTTGCATAACTCAGATATTGCACTGTAAATTTAAAAGCAAGGCATTACTTTACTAGTTACTTGAAAAAAGCATTCTGATTACGTAACTTGCACTACTTGTAATGCATTACCCCCAACACTGGCCAGGATAGTGCCATATTTAATTTTTGACACTAATAAAACAAGGTGACTGCTAGATGTACAGTGCCTTGAGTGGAATGTACTGTTGTAACATACTGATTGTTCAGCTGACGAAATGTATTTTTGTAAAGAAAAGGTCTGAGTAGATAAAACGCCACAAACAACTATTTTAATTCTATATGCAAATAAGGTCTATTACACTATGATAGAGAAGATTTTCATTGAACAATGTAACTTTGAGCCTGTTTGTCACACATAACTAGCCTATAACTTAAGAATTGGAATAATGCACACAAGTCACGTGGACTACTTTTATGATGGTTTTACGTAGCTTTACTGACAGACGTGAATATCATGAGGTGAGTCAGTATAACAGATTTATCATATTGGTTTGAACTACTTTAACACCTCAATCTATTCAGTCGTTCTCATTAAATATCTTTGTATTGTTGTAGTACGTTTGTATAAGGTACTCAAGGTGCTTGTGATAAGGACAGGAAACCAAAAACCAGTCGTTAGCAAACATCACAACAACATCTGTTAGATGGATTTTGAATTTCAACCATTTTGACAATGTCAAGTCATTCGGAGATTTTAATATTTTATTTGTAAATTTGTTAAAGTATAGCTAATAAACGTAATCTATAAAAAGATTATTGAAATTAAGTCAAATAATATAAAAAAATAACTTTTTTTTTTGTTACAATATAGACTGTTTTCATGGACTCATAAGTTTCCCAAAAGTACTTCCTGTTTCTGATTGAAAGGATTGCATTGCTTTGTCTGCAAATTGCGCAAACTCCTACATTTCGTCCAAAACAGCATCAAATAGTTTCTTCCTGACAGCGAGGACTCTGAAGCAGACATGGGAACTGAGAAGGAAGAGTTGGAACACGACCACATCACATTTTAAAGAGCCCTGTTTTAATCCTGGAGCGATGAATCGATTGCCCTGAAGCTAAATATCATAGTTGCATGTCACTTCTGTGGTTTGCACAAGTGACAGATGAATCTTTCTTCGTCAGACTAGAACTACGTGTGACTCACAGGAGTATTTCATATGGTACTGTTCCATAATCTACAGACAGCTTTGCCAATTAATATTGCACATTTTCTGCTCATGTTCTTGTGAATTTCAAGATTTTCTGAAACCACTCATTTTTATTTGCTCTCATTAAGCTGCATAATCTGAATTATATACACATCACTAATACACTCATATCTGCTGAGCATAGTTAGTTGTGGCATAAAGCAAAAAAAAGGAACTAACTCAAACCCTCTGAATATAAGTATCCCCAAAATGATTACATTTAAATGTAAAATCAACTATAACTAATAACTGTTTATAGATCTTCTAGACCTCAAGAGAAGTTGGTCTTTGTTGAAGTTCATTTGAATGTGATGAGATAGTCTGGATAAGCCTGGCAGTCGTGGAAAACCACAAACATGGAGGGATTCTGCACATTATCCACCACACTGTCATAGAGGTCAGGTGCCACACGAACAGGGGGCGTCCTCATGTTCGACTGACCCAGAGCGTAATAACCCGTGAGCACACGAGCCACAAACATGAGCTGAGTCCCGTCTGCTGCAGGAACTGAATAGGTAGGATGGGCAGAGTAGCTGGCGTTCACAGCGAAGTACGTCCCATGACCGTAGACGGTGGCTGAGAAAGGTGTAAAAGTCATCAGTATCAATTAGTCTGCAAACTGAACAATTAACAAGACCATCAGTAGATGACTGGGAATCTATTAGACTGTTAAACTATAAAGAGGAAGTTCCTCCAATGGAATAAAGGATATTGTTCACCCAAAAATTACAATTCTGTCATCAACCCATCGCTGTTGGGTTTGTTACTCCCACAGTTATTGCACGACTTCAGAAGACCACGAGTGAGTGAGATGAACTTTACTTTATGATGCTTTTTGACATTTTTGGCCTTGACAGTCATAGTCACTATGAACCAAGCTGTTAGCAAACAGGTTTGGAACAAAAATGCCAAACATCAGCTTTGGCGATATATATTGGTCACAAACAAACATTGACAGAATTGACATTTTTAGGCGGACTATTAATTTAATCAACCTTAAAAAAAGCAGTTACCATTTTGCCCAGCAAAATTGCGATTAAAGTTTGACGTCATGATTAATGAGCAGGACACCTCTGACGTGCCGTGATAAAGGATCCTCTCTCCTGCTCCCACACTGCCATTTCTGGTCTCCAGCTCTATTTTACGCCCCTCATATAAGCGTCGAAGATTCATGTTCTGGATGCGCTGGATCTGTTGAAATACATTTGCACTCAAACAGCCATGTACAAATATATTTCATGGACTTCACAGTCACATCTGTTGTTCTTCATAAAAGCAAACTATAAACTGCCATACAAAATCATAACATGGTACAATAAGTAGATCAACACTTTCAAAAGGTTAAAAACAAAAAAAAAAATTAACAGTAGATGCTTTTAGTGCAATCCTATAATAAGCCCTTGTTGTAGACTAACTCTAATCCTAGAGATAAATTAAGACATTATGTAGCTAGTTCTTTAAGATCTTTTTTTGAATGTCCTTCGGTGTGGTTTATGTCATTTTAAGCACACTAAGATGGTGTTAGGTGTCAAACCTTGAGCACTGTTTTTGTGACAGTCTTCTTAAAGTCCTCCTTCACAGTCTTGTATTCCGTGGATGACTGATCTAGGTCAATTACCCTTAAGGGGTCACTTTGACTCATGTTGTCCCAGTAGATTGGCAAAGTGAAATCTAAAATGCCAAATAGTAAGGGTTTTGACTTATGTATCAATTTATAATATAGATGTAGATTAGTGGTTTTCAACTAGACAAAGATTTTATCTGACACAATACTGAATATATATTTAACCTAATCAGAGTCATATATTTTCATATAGGCTACTATGAAAGTGTTTCCTCACCTGAAAGGTTCTCCAGTCGTTTGAGAGCGGTCACCTGTCTCGGATAACGTGCTGTGGCCTTCATATTTCTCAAATCCACAGTCCATTTCACACCCTGTGCATCCTCAATACCATCTTTCACATCTCCTCTCTCAAGCTTAAAATTCATGTCTTTTGGTACCTTCTGCCAAATGCCCCGTGGTCCCAGAATGCACCACGTGACTTGACTGAAGAGGAAGATTTGGTCCTTCTCTCTTACCTTAGAGTTTAGGAGAAAAAAAAAAAAAAAAGTTAGACTTTGCATATGAATAAATAATGAAAAACAATATGATTTCATGATTTTAAGATTTTATTACATTTATCATTTTCACCAAAACACCCCAAAAGATTAGTATATCATACACACACACACTGCACTTATATATATATATATGTATATAAATCGGGACACTCATAGCACAATGGCACTATATGTTAGCGCGCTGCCCACAAGGCTAGCAGCATCAACTATTATATGCAAATTCTATGCATTATGTGCTGAGGCAATTGTGTGGAGAGCCAATTATTTTTTAATGTCAATTCAATGTTATTCTCACCTGTCTGCGAAGTACATCATTTATCAGTCTAAACACCTCATTCACTCCATCCTTCAGCCCTTTTACTACCCATCTATCAGAGCTGGTCTGTTCTATCTGCAGGTGCAGTGAATTCACTTTAGAGAGCAGCTGGTTCATTTCATCCTGAGTGAGGCGCTCAATGTCACCAGGAGAGAAAATTTGTGTGGAGCACTGGTCCTCGTATGCCCGCTGAATTTCTCTACAGGCATCAGACACTTCATTACTGGTGTGACCAATGACTAGAAATGTTGCTATGCTCTCTGTGTCAGGCAAAGATGTCACTAGAGAACTCAAATCCAAAGCCACTGGTAAGGGTAAGGAATGGGATCTTGATCTAGTTGATCCACTGTGCCCTCTGGTGGTTACACTGGTAGGTACAAGTGGTCCAGGAGCTGAAAATAGTGAATGTGCAAAATTGACAATGAATGTCTTGAATTACATTTTAATGCATGAGATGGGCAAGTAATAAAATGTCTCTGCATTACACATATTTACTCACCTGTTAACTGTATATTACCACCAAAGATTTGCTTTGCCGTTGCTTGGAACGCCAAGAAAACGTTAATTTTCAGCAGAATGATGCGAATATTTTTGAGATGTTGAAGATTCGCTCCTTGTATACCCTCCTTTACTCCCTCTAGAATGGACTTGGCCACCACATTTGGATCCAAACCTCCTTGTCCTGCAAAGCCCACAAATTTACCTTGACATGGCCATTTATGATGCCAAAACATTCCTGCTATTCCATTACTGCATATTTCTAATCAGAAAATTTTGCATATTTCACATTTATCAAATGAGTGTCATGTGCTCATGAAAGCAAAAGCAAAATCAGGATTTTTCAGCTGTATTTATGGATTTGTCTCACAATTTGACTAACATTTTTCAAATTACGATATTTTTTACTCTGAGGCGGAAACAGACCTTCATTGTTATAGAAGATAGTAAATGAGGAAAAAAATACATAAAACAAACTGCCTTACAAGACATCCATTTTTTTTTCATTGTAAGAAATAATGAAGCTACTGACCAGCGCAGATCGCAGGAATGGCCACAGACCTGTAGCGGCCCTGCTCACATTGAACCACTATTTCTTTTGCCAAGGTCTTGATAACATCAGGGTTTCTCGCTCCACAAACATGCATGATGGTCTTACATGGGAAGCCTCCTGGTGGGGTTGTGAAGATCTGCCCCCTCGCTACCTGAGCTGCAGAATATATATAAGGGATAGTGTTAGATGACATACTGACATTTCATTATTTAAATCTTTTATCTAGTTTTTTCAAGTGTCATTTGGCACATTTAAAAATGTTTTTAAATTTTTTTTTAATACCTAAAGAAGGTTGCATTTCTAACTATTTTTACAAACGGGTTCAGTTAACTGTATGTAGTGTCTTGAGCCTTTCTAAAAGTCAATCTAAAAGTCTATCAAACCTATAAAACTTTGTGTTAAAAATATTTTTCGATATTTGTATACAGAGGGTTTTTTTTAGTTCATTCAAACATACTTTACAAAAGTCTTTTCATACGTTACAAAATCAGAAGATAATGTTATAAAGAAGCTGTAGTTTAATTTTTTTTACCCCCTGTTAGTTGAGTCTGGATTTGAGGTCCTGCCTTGGTAAGGATGTCCTTACACACTCCTGTGATGGATAGGATAAAAAAACTCTTATGGTCTAAATTGTGTATCAAGAATGTTTTGGTTATTATTTAGAAATCTGCATGAATACCAGCGGTCTGGAAGTCCTTAAAGTCAGTGGTGTTCACGATGGCATCAGTAGTCTCATTAGTGATGTCTCCAAACACTAGATGGAGTTCAATCCCATGCACTGGCATGATGATCTCATCAAGGTCAGAGGTCAGTGAGTGAAACAGAGCTGTGGTGACAGTGAAAGACGTGTGCAGATATAAGAAACCTTGGCAGGTTTGTTTAAGTGTGGGATTTTCCAATGCTACAACAAATACCTCGTGTGCATGAGCACTCTGGGCCACTAAAACATATTCTGAATCTGATTCTGATGCTTGATTCTCATTCACTAATTTTTAATGTACAGCATCATGCTTTTGACGTCATAGTGTCAAAATATGCTGTGGCATGTCCATGCGCTATTATATCTGACTTGTAAGTGATCAAATATATTTGATCTTGATAATCTTGGATGGTGCCAAAATAACAAGGCTCAATGAATATTGCTGCAAGCAGCAAATAAGAGGCCAGGGACTACAGAGGCAATGAAGGCAGCGAGTGTCAGACTAACTGCAAAAATGTAATTATGTAATTAAAAAGTAATTAAATACATTTTAATATGATTTTAGTCAAAATGTCTGAAAAAATCATAAATAAAAGCACCAGTAATATGATTTAATGGTTTATCACGTTTGACCAATAGGTGGAGCTGTTACCAAATTGATTTGGGTGAAGTGATGATGGCACACACTAAAGGAAGATGCCACTATTTTTGAAGGCTCATTGTCCAACTTCCATAGAGTTAAACAGTTGAGTTTTACCGCTTTTGAATCCATTTAGCTGACGTTGGAAGTTGACTAGCTGGGGACTACTTTCAGGCACTGCGTCATATCATTGCGCCTGCTGCACCCATGGAACGGCAGCAAAGTTCCTTGATTATTATGCCGGAAGGAGAGTATAGTTCCTAGCCACATCGGCCTAGAAAAATCACAACTTTTCATTTTCCGTCAGTCTTAGTACACGATGTAACTACAGAAGAGTCAAGTTGTAAATAGGAAAAATATCGAAACTCTTTGGTCATTTTTGAGCGAGATGCTAACGGTCTAATCAGATTCAATGATCTATGCTAAGCTATGCTAAAAGTGCTACTACCAGACCCGGAGATTGGCTGAATGGATTCAAAAATGGTAAAACTCAACTGTTTAACTCTAGGGGAGTTGTAAAATGAGCCTTTTTTCAAAAATAGTTGCGTGTTCCAAGTTTGGTGTCATTGGCTGCATCTGAAATTGCATACTTCTTTAGTAGGTGAAAAACAGTATTTGACAAAATGTTCGAATTCACAGTAGTCATAAAAGAGTATGTAAAAAGTACCCGGATGACCTACTACTTCCTTATATATATATATATATATATATATATATATATATATAGTGCCCTCCAATAAATTAAGATTTATTTAGTAATCCAGTAATTCCAGACATGGAACTTTGGCCGTTTATAGCATAATTGAGATCGATGTTCCTGGCATGATCCAAAGGAATCTATCACGACCAGTCTTGTGACAATAGGCGAAAATAAAGAAAAGCTACTAGCATTTTTTGTAATTCAATTATCATTTTTGACCACAATGTGGCAGTGCCCCAAAACGTGTTGAGTACTTTCAGGGCATAGTGCCAATGACACATACATTTTGTGATGATGTGTTCATAAAATATGACATTTTACGACAAAATTGAAAATTGCTGATGCCCAAAATGGGTGACATGGGAAAATTGGATACTGTTAAATTGGATACCTTCAGTGCTTGGCCCCTAAATATAATGCATAATTCCTAAATCTCTTACCGTGCCCTGCATTGTCCACCATTTTTGCACTCAGATTCCCACAGACTGTCTGAAACATCTGCAAAATATTTCCAAAATAGGGTTAGGAATAAACATTGCTGCAATAAACTTCATTGCATTGTGTGTGTTATATATAGATAGCTTACCTCTTCAGAATGAGCATAATTAGGCATTATTGCGATATGGATGGAGTGTAGGTGACCAGTGGATCCAGATAAAAATTCACAGATCTCACAAGTAAGAATATTAACAGCATCTTTGACTGGTATTGACAGCACTATGCCAGGTCCAATCACTGGCAATGCAACCGAACCCCAAGAGTTCTGTTCACACAGCTCAAAAACTCTTCCAAGTCCAGAGTGAAGCGCCTAAGATCAACATCACAAACACAACCTTAAAAAATACATTACAGATGGCAAAAATATTAAATATTTTCTTTAAATCCCATATATTCAATCTTTTCTCCTATCAAAACACATTCAACCCTTTTTAATGTCATACTTTTTCACTGTTGTGCTTATTTCCTTTTGGCGCACATTCCATGAAGAAAACCTTGGAGCATCCCAATGCTGGTGTCGCATCCACCTCCAGCACGTCTCCAGGCTTAAGAGTATGATTTCCCTTGGCATTGTTGAAGTTATTTTGAAGCTGCTGTCCTGCTTTATTCAACAGGGATGATCCAATCAAGGTTGAGGTCATGTTTGTTTGGATCATTGGAGCAACGAACACGTCGGCCTGTTAATTAAGTGAATCGTTAAAGTTACGTAACAGTGCTCTTCAAGAGGTATAACGTATAAATTCTGGTTGTTAAGACTAAGTAATTTGAAATATGATAATTCAGCCTTACCTGTTGTTGCTCAAGGCTACCAACCACAACTTTAATGTTTATCTCTTTGTCAAAGTCCAGAGAGTCTTGGGAAGATGCAGATGCAGATGGCTGGAGACTGATACTGCTCATGTATTTGGGCACTTTACCTCTTTCCCGCTTATCATCAATAGGCAGTATCACACCTAAATAAGAATTCTTCACTAATTGCAAGGTTCTTGCACCTTCACCTTGAAAAAACTGTTGAACTCCAGGTCCTTTCACATCACATTGTTTAGTGGCAAGACTGTGAAGAAATGAGTCAAGGCTGTCCTTAAAACTCTCAACTTCACAGCGAGGTCCTGTGAGGTGGATGCATGGGGAAGGTAAACATGTTGGCTTTATTTCCACACTGCTGTTCTTCACACGAGCCATTGCCAAGATTTCAGGGAAGTGCTCTGCCATCTCTGGCCTGGGAAGAGGCAGGGTGGCATGATGGTTCTGGTGGTTTCTTTTGTATTCCAGTACAATGTTCTTCAGCTTACTGACTTCAGTAGTGTACCCCACCAGTTGCACTTTGGGGTCAGCAGTTGATTCATCCTGGTATTTAAGCTCCACTTTAACACTTCCACGATTGGCCTGCTTGACGGCTTCACTCAAATCCTCCTTCAGTTTAGTAAATGCAGATGATTTCTGAGTGTTTTCCAGGCGCACAGTCTCCAAACATACGTCTCTCTGCACAGCAGCAGCTGCCTCCTCTAGCGCTCCATCAGACAGACTCAACAGAAGAAGATCTGAACCTGAAGTCTGGAGCATAACCGGGCTGCGGAGGCTCTGCTGAAATCGGTTTTGGAAGTGCTGTATACTGCCACTCGATTCCAAGAAAGTCATCAGAGCACGATGTGATGGGATCCTCTTCTCTTTGATTCCTAGTGCTAATTTTAAAAGCTCTTCTTCACCTGCATGGACCTCTTTCTCAGGACCCTTCAGAAGAACAACACCTGCTCGTTCCTGTGTGATCTTAAGAGCAGGTAAATGAGCTTTTACGTATGGCTCAAACTGCTCTTTGATGAGGTCATATTGTTTTTCAGACACGCAACACTCTTGTTGAATCTGTTGCTTGTCCTGCAAGCCGCTTAGAAATTTCAAAACCTTCTCCACTTCGGTTCGTTCTCCGACCACCACAGCTAAACATGTTAGTTCTTCAAAATACATTTTTAAGTTATCACTTTGAAGGAAAGCGTTTTCTTCCAGAATTGCAGATTTGTCGCTTTCAACCTCGAAGTGGATGATATAGCGTGACTTTAGAGTCTCAAACACTTCATCCACTGCAAATTCCCATTTCTTCAGGGGAAAAACATCTACGGCAGCTGGGTCCCTCGTCACCACCAACTCTTCAGAGTCAATGTTGATCTCGAAGGTGCTGGAGACCTTAGAGAGGCGTGTTTCCAAATCTGAATATTGGCTTTTACATTCACTGAGGAAACGTAGTAGATAATGGTCCAATTTTAAAACCTTCTCCACACTTTTAGCACTTGCACATTTCTAACAAATGAAAAAAAATTAAAGACAAGTATTAATTGGTCATACAAAATGCTTCATAATATGCAAGAAGACTGAAATTCATTTATCAGGGCTTAGCAATAAGGGTATTTCCTGATGGCCTGGTCTAGTTCAGTTTTTAACTGCTTTACCAGCATTTAGCAGACCAGCAACAAATAAGATAACATAACCGGCACAAAACTAGTTTGCAAGATACAAAAACACATGTACAGGATCAACAAATGTAAACTGTAGTGATAATGCTGATAGAGCAACAGCTTTATCAACTCCATTATCTGAAACTCCTGGCCTGAGATGTGCAATATTGTAATTGTTGTCTTAACGATGTAACACTATCTGGTATGTCACTCGCTTCCCAAAAAACAAACAAAAACACACCTTGAGGGCACGTTGAATATTTTTGAATGAACTGCATGAGTCAATGATTCATTGACCCATTTATGCACTATATCTAAAATCCAATACTTCCTTACTATATAGTAGATGAAAAACAGTATGCAAAAAGAGTATGTCCCAATTCATAGTATTTGAAAAACTGTAGGCAAAAATTACCCAAATGACCTACTACTTTCACCGAGCTTCTGAAGTGTGCATTTGATGGACACTTTAGTATCCAATGATGCCACAGGAGAGGATTTATGAATGGCAGTGAAGCGACGCAAATGATGCTGGTAGGTCATGTGATAGTAACATAGCGGTATGTCTGAATTTCGTTCATACATGATCATACTACATAGAACATACTTTTTTGCGAAGTAAGTTGAAATTCAAATGTAGTACAGTATGTACTCAGACAGTAAGCTATTTCGGACATGCCTATTAAAGATAAATCCTTGCTTCGTTCCCTGAATGAATCATCCATTTGAACGACTTGGTTGAAACAATGACTCATTCATTAAGACTTTTACTTGCTGCTGTTTCAGTTTTAAAGTATTGCTTCATTTGGTTAATCATTTCATATTTTTATATTCAACATTTTTAAAACAATAAACTCATTTATGCAACTTGCAATTGCAGTGTAAATGTATACTTGGTTGATTTGATTAAATGTAAGAATTTGACATAAAACATAATACATCCACGTTCAGAAAAAATTGCCCTTACAAGGGTGAAAATGTAAAATAAATAAATAAATAAATAAATAAAGGGGGAAACCAGGCCCGGCGCCATGGGGGGAGGGGGGCTTTGCCAGTTTTTAATAAATTAAAAGGGAGCGCTCTTTGCATGCTGTATATGATAATAAATTCAGAATTTAAATCAAACTTGTGTTTTTCATGCTTGACAAGCGACCACGTAGCCTACGAAACAGAGACAGCTAACTACTACACTATATAGAAAAAGATAATAGCCTAATTTCAGAAGCACAAAATGATGTGATTCTGCAACCGAGCCTGGTCCAAACCGTTTTTTACAGTCTATGATCCAAACGCAGGATTTAGGCAAGGAAACGGTTATTATTTGTATTGGCTGCAATGCCCATGCCAAATCATGCACCTGCTTCCTTTTCTGTTTAATTTAAGTGTTTCTGTGAACGTATGCTTTAATAACAAATAATTGTAACATTTTACAATAAGGTTCCATTAGTTAGTTAATGTTAGTTAATGTATTAAAGTGTAAGTTAATTATTGTAAAGTGTTATCCAAATAATGTATTTTGAGTGTTCTTGAAACTATTTCTAGGACCCTTTAGTTTTTCAAGTATCATTTCTGTGGACCAATAATGGCACTAAGGCCTAAACCAGTCAAGGTACCAGCACAAAAACATATTCAGCAAAATTAGCATATCAACAAAATATAATGTTATTTTCTGTCAGTATTATATACTGTAGTTCTAGGCCAGTTATGCATAGCAGGTGATTTCTGAGAACTGTTCAGTGTATTTACTTTAACTACGCAGAGAGTCGTCTCCCTATTCATTTCTGAAAAATAGGTCTGACCACATTGTATCAGCAGGAAGCAAGGTACAGCACATATATAAATCGAAGCTAAACCTCTGTTTGTTTTGTGACTGTGCCATTTACCTGATTTGCAGATTCTGTAGTTCGTTCACTGCTTTCAGCGACATTTTCACGTCTTAATGAAACATGGATCTCCTCTTGTCCTTCTATTTTGATGACATGATCCTTTCGTTGTAGTACTCTTTCCTGGGCTTTAAATATAAATACATTTTAATGAGAATAATGAACTGTCAATTATAAATGGAATATATGTTTTGACAAGCATAAGTGAGATAAAAGAATGGCATGGTTTTTAATAACACCAATGACAAAAAACATGCTTACCATTTTTGTTCATAAAACTTATCTTGTAGGTGCTGTTACCCACTTTGTAGATCTCACAGTCTCCTCCTCCAGACCTTCTCCTGATTTTAAAGTATAGTTGTATTTGTCTAAGTTCCTCATCTGAGAGACTTTTTGCCTCAAAAAACACATTGTGCTGGTAGCCCTCCATCTTTAATCTTTTGTTGTGCTGAGCTTCGAGATAAATATAGGTGCTCTAAAATGCTTTCACTTTTGCTTGACTCGTATTACAGGATGTGGTTTCCATGGCCACTCCTCTAGCTTCCTCTTGATGCTGGCACTGCCTGGCAGGATTAGGTAAGTGGCACAGAAACATAGATTTGTACTATAACATTATAAAAACATAACAGGAATGACAGGACAAAGACTGAGTGGCAAACCAACTATGCTAGCATTTGCCCAGGACATGGGTGAGATGCTTGGTAATGAAAGATTAAAGATGCAGTTATGGGAGACAGTCTCTTGGGTGATGTTTGAGGTCTGCTTGGAAGGTTTGTCATGACACAGCAATCAGAAACAGAGAAATACAGGCTACAAGCTTGGCCAAGCTGAAAAGGAAGTTATAGTGCCATGTATATACTTTCGCTTCAAGGTGGTTGGAGAAGGCAGAACAACTGATGCGCATAACTGTCAAAGTTAAGCAAAAGCCTTCTTTCATCTAATCCATCACATCTATTGGAATGAAAGGGAACATGTGAAGTGAGAAGAAAAGTTCGGAATGTCGTTAATTTCTAAGACATTTTGTTAAATTCCAGAGTGATGAACCACTTGCCCTGAAGGAAAATATCAGTGTGACACACACACACGCAAACAAATTTATATCAACTTGAACCTCTAACCTGTGTTAAACTATCTGGGACTTTTCACAGCACTTAAATATTGTTGCTCTTGTTTGATTCCTTTGATTGTCCTCATTTGTAAGTCTCTTTGGATGAAAGCATCTGCTAAATGATTAATGTAAATACAAATTTTACTAAAATAAATGGAAATAAATATTTTGAAAAGGAATAAATTTGATTACAAAAACTAAAATAAACAGATTTATATTTAACAGATCTTAGCAATTTATTCATTCTGTAATCCTATTATGGTATTTTCAAAAAAGTTTAAAACATGAATAAAAAGGGAGTTAACTCTATAACCAACAGTTCACTCAACAATCTGGTAAGTGAGTGTGCACTGGGAGGCATAGCTATGTTAAATAAAGGCATGCTCATTTTATATTCAGGACACAGTAAAAAAAAAAATCACATGAACAATTTTTTTTATATTGTATTCTAGTTATATGCATTATATGCTCCAGTGATTGTCTAGAGAGTGCTAATTTCATTTAAATACTGTCTTTCTCACCTGTCTGTGGAATGCATCATGTATCAATTTAACCACCTCATTTACTCCATCCTTCAGCCCTTTTACTACCCATCTATCAGAGCCTCTTGTATCTAACTGCAGGTGCAGTGAATTCACTTTAGAGAGCAGCTGGTCTATCTCATCCCAAGTGAGGCACCTGATTTCATCAGGAATGAAAGGGTGTGTAGCACACTGACTGTCATACACTCGCTGAAGTTCTCTACAGCCATCAGACACTTCATTATTAATATTACAACTGCAGCTCTGCTCTCTATGTCAGGCAAAAATGTCACTAAAGAACTAAAATTCAAAGTGACTGGTAAGGAATGTGTTCTGCTCAATCTAGCACAGTGGTTTTCAAACCTGTCCTGGAGGCACCCCTGCCTTGCACATTTTGTATGTCTCCCTTGTCAGACACATCCAGTTCAGGTCGATGAGTTGAATCAGGTGTGTTAGATAAGGAAGACATACAACATGTGCAGGGCAGGGGTGCCTCCAGGACAGGGTTGAAAACCACTGATCTAGCAGAACCTTTGTGTCTGCTATATGTGTGCCTCAATCCTGAGCGAGTAATTGTAAGTTTTGAGCACAGAGAACTATATTTTGCAAGCACATTACATTATATTTTGAACAGAAATGAACAATCGCAAAAAAAAATTTCGTTTGAGCAAAGAAAAAATGATTCCGTGCTCAATAAATGCATTTGCTATTATCCATATTAACGTGCAATAATAACCCCTCTCACGCAGTTTACTCAGGTGCTCTCTCACAAACTTATTCTCTGCGCTCCCGTCAAGTCCCCCTCTCTCTCTCTCAACCTCTTAATTCTGTGCGCGCTCAACTCTTGACACACACGCTCGCTCAACTTGCAACAGCGTTACGGTAGCACTGCTCCTTCTGGAGGTTGCACTGGTATGTACAAGCGGTGCAGGAGTTGAAAAAAGATTGAAGTACAATATTGACAACAGAGTGATGCACAGATGGTGTATTTTTTCTAGGCCAAAACCTGAAAATGAGTTGCATTTTATCCATTACAGTTTTTGAAAGGATTTTAGTTCACTGTCTAAAATAAGGTCTGTGGTTAACAAAAGCTCAGGATATGTCGGATGTTTATCTTCATGTCTAACAATCGCATTCAGCAGATTAGAGCTGTTTACATTTTGTGACAATAAAAAAAAAAAAAAATCAAGCAGTCGTATTGCTTTAGTAGGAGAGAGTGTGGTGATTTGAGCCTGTGGGGAAGTTGAGCCACCCCTTGTTTCTAGACAACCTTAAACAAAATTGGTGATATGACCACAAATATTTGAAGAGAGTTATCCATTATACTAACCCTGTGATGGAGAGGGGTCCATGGGATAACTGGTAACTACATTTAAGTAAAAAAAAAAAAAAAAAAATGCAGTTAAAAGTGATTTTTTATGTTCAATGACTCAAGCTTCTTGTGTCTAAACAATTACAGACAAACCTGAAAAAATATCACATATGTGTTTGTGCTTTAGGAAGTTATAATATGAGGCTATACTGTTAGCATAATGTTAGCCCTAAACTGGATGATGCAAGTTTGTTAAAATGGTCTGAGAAAATAACCAGCATATGCTGGTTAGGTAGGTTTTGAAGCATGGATGTTGGTTTGAGCTGGTTTAAGCTAGTCATGTGCTGGTCCTGACCAGCTTAGGACCAGCACATGACCAGCTAAGGACCAGCTTAAACCAGCACATGACCAGCATAAACCAGCTCAAACCATACTTCAAAACCTACCTAATCAGGATATGCTGTTTTTTCAACAGGGTGGGGTAATATGAGCCAAAAGTCCTGGGGTAAGTTGAGCCAGTGCAACACGTTCTCACTCTCAACTCGTCACATATTGACGCTTGGTCAGGA
Source organism: Tor tambroides (assembly GCA_021397915.2). Lineage (NCBI taxonomy): Eukaryota > Metazoa > Chordata > Actinopteri > Cypriniformes > Cyprinidae > Tor > Tor tambroides. The sequence continues at coordinate 1,605 of JAFVLL020044632.1, read as the reverse complement.
TCCCTTGGCATCGCTTTTTTCAACGCACAAGGGTATCCTTTTAGCATCAATTTTCAACGTGTAGGGTCCTCCATTGTTTTCAGTTGTTTGTCTTAATTTAATGGTTTGCATGCATTTGTAAAAACAGAAATAATTTTATATAAATGTAAACTTTCATTGGAGCACCTAACCTAACCCCACCCCTACCCTAAACTTCTGTTATGTAACTAAAATAAGCTTCCGTTAAAAATGATACTTAATCATGAATAACATCAGCCTATGGGTAAGCTCTTTTATAAGTAAATAACATTCAGAAACTGTAATTGAAATATAATGTAAGGATCAATAAATACTGAAAGAAAAAACATAAGAAATGACATTTATTTATATTACTGATTTCATTTGACATGTGCAGCATGGACCGAATCACACAGAGGCTCACTGTAGGGGTGTTGAAGAAGTGTAAAAAAGAAACAAAGTACGTTTATTCACATTTTGTTCTCTCTCTTAATATGTACGTGAGTGTAAATGTCAGCGGCATCATATATGTCTAAAGGATTAAAGGTTGCTGGGTAAAAGAAGAGCATATTGATGCAGTTCACTCAGTCTGCTATTTTATTCCAACCGTTACTTCTGACGGGACACTTCCGTAAATATTTAGTTTATATGTAGAGTTACGCTTCAACTAAGTGTAATGGTGCAACAGAAAGATATTTAGTAGTGCGTAAATCATAATTTAGTGCCCATTTACATCAAAGACTCACACAGATTTTAAGAAGTCATTTTTATTGAATTTATCTTCCTTCCTTCCTTCGATATAGCATGAGGTGAAAATGTTCAGTTTTACTTTTTACTTTAGGATAATCTTAACTCCACGTGGCTCAATTTACCCATTCCCTATAGGCTCAGTTTAACCCTCACCGGGGGCAAGTTGAGCCAAGAGAGCACTTTTTTGTGGGGAAATCATATTTTGAAAGCAGTTTACTTTAGTGATTATTCCCAAGGATACACCACATCCTGAAATTTATATGAATATTTAAGTTGGACCTATTACTGTCATGTGCTTACTTTAAACACACTGTAAGTAAAAACTACCTCAACTCACTCCGCTCTCTATGCATGCGGGTAAAGTTGTGCTTACTTGCGCACTCAATATGCTAGTCTTGCACTTGTTCTGCTAAATACTCACATTACTTTGGATTTATAATATTCTCAAAAACAAATGTAGCATTAAAATTAAATTGTGTACTGGCAGGAAAAAAAATATTATAATTGCAATGAACTTCTTTAAAAAAAATCACTTCCCCAAAACTGCACATCAGTGATGTCTTTTAAGATTTATTTGTGAAAGATGAGATATTCTCTACGGTTTTTTTTTTTTTTTTTTTTTTTGAAGATGCAGAAAGTTTATCTACAGGTTAAATAGAGCATTCAAGAGACAGTAAAACAAAACTTGACTCCCCAAGAGCTGATGTGAAATTACATAGATAGCTTCATATTAAATACTAAAATATTTTCAGCAAACAATAATGAGACAATAATAAGACAAACACTTGACAATTTGCCTCAACATATATATATATATATATATATATATATTAGGGCTGTCAACGTTAAGGCGTTAAC
>JAFVLL020044630.1:0-31354 GCA_021397915.2 Tor tambroides | reverse complement strand
TATATATAAAATAGTAATTTTGTTGTTTTGTCATTTTTATTGGGTTGTTGATCTATTTAGTTTTTTTTTTTTTATTTTTTTTTTTATATAAATTTTTGTTTGTTTTAGTTTAGAGTTATCAAGTTAAACTAAATGAAAATAAGAAATGAGGCTTTGGCAACTAGCTGACATAAAATACATATAATTTTTTTTTATTATTATTTTTTTTTTATTTGAAGTAATGAATTGTTTTGGTTTAGTTTTAGTAAACAGTAATAACTCTGGATTGCACCATCAACAGTATTTGATGAGAGCTGACTTGAGCTGCATGAATAATGACACGGTTGTCTTCTGTAGAGCTGCTTTACAGCTGAATTTGAGTTTCATTTAGGGTTATTAGTGTCAGTGACCACATTGTGACTCAAACTCATCTTAGTCTTCATGTTCTTCCTCCTGGTATCTCCTCAGGCCGTCTACTCGCACGAGAAAGTGAAAATGGAGGGAACCATCTCTCAGCAGACCAAACTCATTGACTTCCTGCAGGCCAAGATGGACCAGCCCACCAAGAAGAAGAAGGTGAGAGAGACAGGGGGATGCTAATGAGACCATGACTCCTCAGGAGTTCATCTCATTCATAAAACCTGTCTCATTACAGTCTGATGTACAAGACAGAGTTTGTGTTTGATTTGTGGGACTGAGTGTTTCTCACTGAACCGCAGGCACTTTACAGTCTGGAATGAACAGTTTGAGATTTTGTGTCTGCCTGCTTGTGGAATCCGCTAAATCTAGAACTAGCTTTATTAAAGAGAAATAAAACAATTCCCACAGTTCTGGAAAACCTGGAAATATCAGGAATTCCTGGCCTGGATGTCATCGAAACATCTATAGTCACTATTACACTACCATAAGAACCGTTATTAATAACTGAGCACCAGTAATAAATGATGATAATATGAACTAAATCAGATTTCTGAAGGATCATGTGACACTGAAGACTGGAGTAATGATGCTGAAAAATTCAGCTTTGATCACAGGAATAAATTACAGTTTAACATACATTCACATACAAAACAGCTATTTGAAATTGTAATATTTCACAATATTGCTGTATTTACTGTATTTTTCATCAGATAAATGCAGCCGCCTTTCAAAAATATTTAAAAAAAAAAAAAAAAAAAATCCAATCTTTTGACCAGTAATGAACATTTTTTACACTTAAGTTACACTCATCTTTTGCCAGAAATTACTGTGCTGTCTGAGATTTCTAACAATCCTTATCCATTAATCACAAACAACTGATAAGTTACTTTTTATTTTTAGTTTTCAGATTTTTAGAAAAGACTTTTACATTTACATTTAGTCGGCACTTTTATCCAAAGCGACTTACAAATGATGACAATGGAAGCAATCAAAATCCACAAAAGAGCAATGATATGCAAGTGCTATAACAAGTCTAAATTTTTAATAACAATTTTTTTAATAACTTAAACCTGGTTTTGCCATGAAAATAGAAGAAACTGGCATGGTGCTAAAAAGAAACAAACGGGAAATAGGAAATAATTTTAAAATAAAGTAGAAAAACTTACTAAAGATTATATTTTATTTGAAATAAAAAAATACTTAAACAATTAACATTAAACGCTAAAAAGATGAAATATAGCTAGCAGAGAAAACAGTACAGATTTATAGTACTGGTAATCAGTCAGAATGTGATCTGTGTGTGTTTTAGGGTATTTTCGGGCGGCGGCGTGAGGAGGTGGGCGTCACGGCTAACAGCGCCACCGCGGTCTCGTCTCAACCCGCCGTTCCTCTGCAGTACGGCGACATGAAAACGGCGCTGGAGAAGGAGCGAGTGCGCTGCTCGGATCTGGAGGAGGCGCTGCAGAAGATGAGGATCGAGCTGCGCTCCCTACGAGAAGAGGGTGAGTCTTTAGTGTCTGTCCTCATTGTGCTCATCCTTCCATCGGTCTTTAAAGGGATAGCTCACCCAAAAATGAAAATTCTGTCATTAATTACTCACCCTCATGTCGTTCCAAACCCGTAAGACCTTCGTTCATCTTCAAAACACAAATGAAGATACTGTTGATTAAATCTGAGAGCTCTCTGACCTTCCATAGACAGCAAGGGTACTCCCACGATCAAGGCACAGAAACATTGTAAGGACATCAGTAAAATAGGCCATTTACCTTTAGTCATTTGATCGTGGTAGTAACCTTGCTCTCTATGGAGGGTCAGAGAGCTCTCAGATTTAATCAAAAATATCTTGCGTTGTGTTCTGAAGACGAACGAAGGTCTTACGGGTTTGGAACGACATGAGGGTGAGTAATTACTGACAGAATTTTCATTTTTGGGTGAACTATCCCTTTAGTACAGTGATGCACTGTAAACGTTGTTTGATGTTCTTGAGGCTCTTCTCTCTGTCTCTCAGCGGCTCATTTTAAAGCGCAGGAGCATGTGGCTCCGTCCACGCCGGCGTCGGCCCGTCAGCAGATCCTCATGTCGGCCATCGTGAAGTCTCCGGAGCGCCAGCCCAATCCCAGCAGCCTCCTGAACCCGTCCAGCTCAGCCCGCCGCAAAGAGAGCTCAACGCCGGAGGGTCAGTACAGCACCAACACAGAATCTGCTTCACGCTCGCTCAAATACACATTCTGTTAACGTGGCTGTGATGTGATTGGTCAGGCGTTTCTGATTTAAAAAAAAAAAAAAAAAAAAAAATCTTTAGCTGGTTTCTTGGTTATATCAGACTGGAGTGTAGTTAGTATTTAAAGGAAAATTTATGCAAAATTGATTCTATAATGCTTATTGTGAGCTATTCATCTGTAAAAAAAAATATATATATATATATATATTCCAAGCATAACAGAATCCAGGTCATATTTCACCCTTAAATTTAAAAAACGTGTAAGAAATTAAATGAAACTTTATTTTTTTTTTTTTTTAATGATTAAACGCATTTATTCTAAAATTCTCATTAGTGCTATTCAGAAATGATAATGTAGTGTGTGTGTATTTAATCAAAATATATAAAATATATACATACACATACAAATTCTTACAATTATTTCTGTATGTGTGTATAGATAGAGATAGAAACAGCTGTAAGAATGAATTAAAAAAAAAAAAATATATATATATATATATATATATATTAGGGGTGGTGCACGTGTTCATGAAAAAACCGAATTGTACGGTTCTCCACACGGTTCGGCACGCGCTTAGACCGCGGTTCAGCTTAACTCTGACAACGCATATGCAATATAGGAAAATACGTAAAAAAAACAGGGTTCGCTGATGTATGCTTCTGTTGATGGATGCGAATTCTGGCTTCCCATAATAATATTAAAATAACTCTGAATAAGGCACTTATAATGTAAGTGAATGGAGTAAATTTTTGGAGGATTTATAATAATACAAAGCTTATACTGTAAAATACATCGGTCTTCAATCTGAACTTGTCACGTTTTTTTTTTTTTTTTTTTTTTATGGCTGTTTAAAAGTTTTAGGTGCTACATTATCATAGCAATTTTGGATATACAATTGGATATAACTTCATACATAAATGGTTAGTAAGAGTTTGTCTGGTTGTTTGTTTAGTAAAATCTGGTTAAAATGAATATTATTTATATCTTGCGGTTAGCGAGTATTTAAAAGTTTAAATGGGAACTAGCTCCATTCACATCCATTGTAAGTGCCTCATTTAGGGGTGGGAGATATGACCAAAATCTTATATTTCACGGTGACAGTATATATCAGGGTATAGTTATTTTTGCTTTAAATAAGGTCTTTATGATATCAAAATTGTTGAAACCATGACAGACAGCAGGAATATTGGACTGTTGTCATTTTAAGAGCTGCCCAGATCCAATATACTGTTACACATGTTTTCTTTCTCAGCTGTTTGCTTTCACCTAAGACCTAAATTACTGTGTTTACGAGAACAGTTGCAAAGACGGGCATTTTGACACATACAGTTGTGTGTATTTAAGTGTGTATTTACAGTTGTGTGTATTTTTTGAGTTCCCTTTTGTTGCTGATTATGTTTCAATGGCTTAACATCACTCATTTTTAAGCTGAATGCTTAAAAACGTGTGCAAATGGTAAGTTTTGTAGCACAGCAATATAACCTTGGCATGTCACTGCGATTGAGACGATAGTCCAAAATCTCTACTGGTTGACAAATTTCTACAGGTTAATAGTGTCAACTAGTATATCGCCCACCCCTATCCTCATTGTAACAAAGTCTCTACTTTTTTCAAATAAAACTATTTGAAATTAATTTTTGAGGTAATCAGCATTATGTCAGCAGTGCTCAATTTATGTTTTTATCCTGGAATTTGTTTATTTTGTTTAATATTCCTTTAAGGGGTGTTGTGAGGCAGAATTCAGCCTTGGCCAGTGGTGTACTATCTGACAGGATCAGACGTTTTGAGGCTTATTTAATATGAACTGATATTTTGCAACTAGTCAAGATCACTCAGCCATGAAAACTAACTAATGCTTTCAGCACACCCCTGTTTCCACCTCAGCACCTCTCTCATGTCAGATCCGGCACTCTGATTCTTTGGTTTGGACTATATTTAGATGTTAGGGAGAGATCTGCATGCAGTATCCAGCAGAGGTGGGGAAGACTCTGACTCAGGCATGTCTCTGTGCTTTATGGGGGAGACAGCGGGCTTCTCTAATTGGGCCGCTGTCAGTCAGCTAAAAGCAGCAGGAGACATGGATTTTCACCGGCGTGTGCATGGTGGTGGTCCAATATGTTTACAACCATGACAGGAAAGGAGCACATGTGGGTGTAATCCTGCGCCTCTGCAGGAGAGCTTTCTGGCCCGGCTGAGAAGAAGAGAGAGATATTGGGAGATTGAGAGAGAGACTTTCCTTATGCTGAGCCGCAAGCAGTCAAGTGTTGCAGTTTAGCTCATAATGGAAGCTGCAGGGAGTCATATGACAAATAAATAAACCTGCAGTCGTCATGGTGTGTCTCTGTGCGCACCTGTGCACAGATCCGTTTCAGGGAACACAGATGCACGACATGCAGACGAGAAACTCTAAGGTTCTTGTCACAGGCAGAAGCATCACGTGCATTCAAAGTGAGATGCCATGTGCTGTTTTAATTAAATGGTTATGAACGCAACCTTCAAAAAAGATATTATAATTCAAAAGTCAGAGTTGCTCTTTTCCATATACTAAAAATGTATGAATGTCTGAAAGTCACTGAATGTCAAATCAGCTGCAATTTTGCTTTGAAAAAAAAAATGCATTGCATAATTTACACTTATGCAGCAAGGTTTTATTTATTTATTTATTTGTCACATCTTACCTCGCCTACAGAATAAAGTGAAGCATGGGCATAATTAAAAGTCAAAAGTTATTGGTTACCAACAGGTACAGGTATTTTTATTATCCACTGATTCAGATCATGGAAATAAAATCTGATCTATATGGATCCAAGATATTGTTTTCCCACCTTACCCTTTTCTTTCTTTTTTGCACATCTATTTATAAGGGAAAAGAAACAAAAATATTTTTAAAACTCAAGAGGGACAGATTAGATGAAAATATGTGTGAAGTGCTCCATTTTTCATGAGTCAGCTGCAGGGCGGGTCTGAGAAGTACAGCAGTAAAGTGGAGAAGTGGGCTGCAAAGCAGCTGCTGCCAATGCAGTACACTTCAAGAAAATGCTTATGAAAGACTTACGACTTAAAATGTACAATATCCTAAAGCTGATCACACGATGTCCAATATGAAACAGTACTATCAAATACAAAACAACAAAATACCGAGACAAAACTACATTACAAAGGCTAGGTTTCACAGAAATAGCTGGCTGGAAAGCAAAAAAAAGAAGAAAAAATGAAGAAGAAGAAAAAAAGAAGAATTACCATTACCATAACACATAGTATATAATATAGTTTAAAATCAGTCAAATTAAATAATACTTTAGCCTAAATACATTTAAATAAAGGTGGAGTATGTGCTACTCATGGCATGTTTTCAAAGTACCTTTGCAAACACTTCTTTCGCACGTTACATCTTCCCCAACTCAAACATCATAAACACAGCTCTTCTATAAAAGTTAAGGCAACATGTAAACGTAGGCTGTACTTTGAATAAAATGTCCAGCATATTAGGATTATTTTTAGCTTACATGTCAAGAAGAATCTTAAAACTTGATTGAAACCCAAGCATTCCTTTAAAAACACTGCTTATGCTTACCCTTATATTATGTTAACCCTGTGTATTTTGGCGGTATGAATGAATGAATGAATAAACAAAGAAAGAAAGAATGAAAGAAAGTGTACTTGCATAATGACTGTGCAAGGAAGTTTTTGCTTATCGTGTTATATGTTAATTTTGTACATTACTGTGTTCATGTTTCAAAACATATGCAGCATTACTATACCGATCAATATTTTATGTTCAGTTTTGTCTTCTCCTTAAAAACCAGATTAACACATTTTATCGACTACGCTGAGGCAGCACACAAACTATGGCTCTGTTCCAAAACCTAGTGATCTAGACAGCATAAGAAAGTCAACTTAATTATATTGCCTCCTAAGATTTATTTTAGCCATTTATTATCACACCACTAGTTTAGCAACATGTTAACATATATGTTATATATAGATAATATTTTAATAATTAATTTAGGAAACCATTTATTTTAAGGGCCAGTTCTTACTGTTAACTAGTTGCTTATTAGCATGTGTATTACTAGCATATTGGCTGTTTATTAATACTTGTAAAGGACATATTAATGCCTTATTCTGCATGTCCATATTTTAGATCCCTTAATCCAACCCCAAACCTAATCTTAATAGCTACCTTACTTATTACTTAACTGTTAATAAGCAGCAAATTAGGAGTTTATTGAGGCAAAAGTCATAGTTAATGGTTGGCTCATTTATTAGTAGTAGTAGTTTTGGGTGAGCCAAAATGTTGTACACCAGACGAAAAAATAAATGCTGATATCTGTAATTTAATTTAATTTAATTTAATTTAATTTAATTTAATAATTTAATTTAATTTAATTTAATTTAATATTTTATTTTATTATTTTTTTTATTTTTTATTTAAGCAAATATGTCAGTATCTATCAGAATGTACAAAATTTTACATGTACTAAAAACACTAATAGTCATAATTCTAATTAACGTGACAAAGGCAAGTTTATGAAACAGTCACCATCTGACCAACCAGTAATTGGACACATAATCTGTCACTCCTTTCCTTCAGCAAACAGTAATTACACAATTTTGCTGAGTGCAGTTTTGAGAGCAGATATTCCTGGTGGGGTTCTGGAGGGCCATACATTCTCCGGCTGATGACATTTTCAATGAATATATATCGGTGCTTTCTGGAAACCAACATCAGTCCAGCCTCACCTGTGGACAAGTGGCTCACTTATCACCCACATTCACTATTCGCTTTGTGGAACACCAAGGTTGTGACTGTCATGTGCCTTCAAGAAAACAAACAAGCATCCATCTCCCATCAGAGCTCGAAGAAAACTGGTGTGACTTATTTGGAACTTAAATATTACATTCATGACAGAGCAACTTTATAATATTTTATTATCTGCACCATAATGGTGTGCTTATGTGATGTCAAAGTGTATGTTACAACTTCATCAAAATGCCAGAGACAATTTTCTCTTAATGTTTTCTTTTCCAAGTGAACAAATCAGCACGTTACCTCAGAGGCCTCTTGAGATATGCCTTTCTATTAACAAGAGTTTCAATTTAATATGTATTTGATCATGCTGAGAACACATTGTACTCTAAATCCCAGTTAAAAGCAGAGGCCTTCAGTCTTTAATATATTTATCCTTTTTACATTTCTTTTAAGATGGGTTTATTTGCATACAATAACACCAAACTCCACTCTTGACTGCATTTGAACAGAAGCTTGTGATTTCTCAAGATTTGTGTACTCAGAGTATTAAAATATAGTCAGATATTTGTGTTTTGACGAAAGCCCAGAACAGAAGCTGCATATTAAATAAGGGGCAGTATTTATATCAGTTTTATTCAATTAGAAATTGTATTTATTCAGATAGGTTTGTGAACTTGTTTGACCTATTCAGTGGCTCAGTTGACTCAACCCTGGTGAAATAAAATAAATAAAATTAATTTATTAATTAGTCCTGTGAATGTTTAACATGAAAATAAACAACAGTTGGTTATACTTCATGTGCATTGTATCATTATATAGAAAATAATACATTTATTTTCATGTTACACATCGCAACTGCACCGTCTAATCCTGCAAAGCAAAGCAAAGGTCTGGTTATGCAATACTAACTGTTACCTAATATAAATGTAAAGTGAATTCCAAAAATTCCAGGTTTTGCTCAAAGCAGATATTAAACATTTAATAAACATTTAAACATTTAATTGCATACTTAATATTTTGATAGCTAATCAAGGTTTCTTCCTGGGTGCCACATAAGTTCAAGTAGTAAAAAGAAGAAGAACAAAATAAAAGACAAGATAAGAAATTAAAATTAAATTAAACTAGTTTTAGGCTAATTGCGAATTGTACAAGCTTGTGCAATCAAAGCTGAGAGGCCTTTGTTGGTACGGCCACTCATAATAATAAATCGCATCCAAAATCCAGAGTCCTGTGTTTTTGTTTATTTCAGCAGAAAAAAGAAAGAATGTAATTTTTCCTCAGAAAAATATTCCTTTTGTTGCCAGAAAGTTCTATCGGTGTAAGACTTTGATCTACATTTCAGCCCACCGAGCGAGTGAGAACTGAATTGCAAGCACAAACCTGATATGAAAGTGTGACATGTTTGGCCCATAAAATTGTGCAGGTTTTGTAAGCTTATTTCTGGCATGATGTACATTCAGCAGATTTCAGTGTGAGGCAGGTCACTGGTGTGCCTATTCACATGGAAAATAATAGTCAAGGAATAACCGCTCTCTCTCCCTCTTTGCATAGATTACGTAGAGTGGTTATTTCCAGTTATTCACAATTAAGCAGTAATTTTTCAACTCAATAAGATACACAGTCATACTCACACACACACACACACACATGCAAGCATGCATCACAAATGCATACATTTATAAAAGCTTTTTAATGCACTATTTAACCTCAAGGGAATATGTGTGTTTAACTCTATGCAATCTAATACCGATGATTTTTCTTCTTGCTTTTTACACGTTGATAAAACATTTAGGATTATAGTTTTCTATGATAGAAAAGAATAAATAAATAAATAAATGCATACATAAAAAATAGGCTAATAATACTAATTAGTACATTAGTAAAATTATTATGACACTTTTTTACTTTATATATACATACCATTATTGGATGTTATTCAAAAGACTAAAAAAATGCCTTAAACAACTTGATAATGATACAACATTTTCAATGAATGATAGGAAAGAACAAATCTTATTTATTATTATTATTATTATTATATTGGTAATGTTTGCGCTAATGTATAGTGTCACATAGACCAGCAATAATAATAATAATAATAATAATAATAATGAAACAGATTTAATTATGAAATATGGTAGTTTCCATGAAAACACCAAAGGGGGAAAAAAAATATTAGTAATAACCTTCTCGCCAAAGACATTTATATGCTTATTTATATTCATATATTTATTCACATACTCATATCAACACAATTCAAACGTGCTAGAGCTTGTATCACATAATAGTATGCATTACACAGTTATGCCATGCAATTTCACTTCAGTATCAACATAAACATTTGTAGAGTGCTAAAACTTCAGTACCATCAACATTAACATTTCCTGCCAAATTTGTTCATGTGCTTGAAAAGCACATGCTAAGTAGAGTCACTTTGCCAAAACCTGACATAAAAGTGCTGAAGTATGATCACTCATGACTAAACTGGGACTGACTTTAAAAATACACTTGATATTTGACATCCAGGCAAAGTGGTTTGAAATCACAGTAATCAGAGGAAATAACGTGGCCCTTCTTTGTAGGTTTTGTAGTAGCATTTCATATCTTGAGAAGTGCCACAGAGCAAATGATCACAGATGGCTGGTTTAATGTTATGAGGACACATTAAAACACAATGCTCAACAGCTGACGCAGCCCAGCACTGTCAAAAGCAGACAAGCAATGTGTTTTGAGATTACACGTTACAACTCCATCAGCATGCAGCAGTGACTGCTTTTGTGGTTCAAATGAAACAATTAAAAATCACACTTAATTTTCGTGAATGCCTCAGCATTTGCATAATCATTTATGCATATTTGCGTGTATGTGTCATGTGCAGGTGCACAGCCTTTAAAGTAATCAAGTTAGTGTGATCTGCATTCACTGAAAAACACATTAGGAGGATAGATGTGTTTTATGAATCTGTTATGTGTAGAGATATCAGTGCTGTTCCACTTTATCAAGATTACAGGCATCTGGTGTGATCAATTCCCATCAATACACAAACACATGTTACCCATTTATCAAGCCAAAGAGCTTGAATGGTCAAATATTCATATGTTCATGTGTTATAATGGCCGAGAGCCAAATACAAAACAAAAACCAACATATTTGACACTATACTGCAATATACTACTGTGTAATATAATTATTATTATCTGTGGTCAAAATAAGCTTCCATAAGATACACATTAAATTATAGACCTTTTATAAAAAGACAAGTAAAATTAGGAGTATGTTCAGAACAGCAAACTATCATGCTGCTTTTGTAATATATAATACATTTGCTATGCATGCATGGTATCTCAATATAATGCATCACTGAAAGAAGACCCAGATAACCTATTATAATTGCCTAAAAAATAGGACTGGACATTGGTAAAGATTTCATCCTTTAACTTGATTCTGATTCACAAGATTTTTGTTTGATTCGATATAGATTGATTTGGAAAAATGTACATGTCAAACAGTAACACTTTACAATAAGGTTCCATTTAGTTAACTACATCAGTTAACATATACTAACAAACAATAAAAAATCATTCTAAAGCATGTATTAATCTTAATTAATGTTGATTCTAACATTTACTAACACATTATTAAAATCAAAAATTTTATCTATTAATGTTAGTGGACCTAAGCTAACATGAACTAACAATGAACAGTTGTATTTTTATTAACAATGTTTTTATTAACTTTTTATTAACATTAACAAAGATTAATATATAATGTAACAATGTATTGCTCACTGTTAGTTAATAAATTAAATACAGTTTACTTTTAGATAATAACAATCAATACTCAAACAGAAACATACAGAAAAAAAAAAAGAAAGAAAGCAATTGCACATAAGGCAATTTTTGTATCAGAATTTAATGATATAATTATGTTTCTACTCAAATTCATTGCTGCTGAACTGTAAACATTTAAACAGTGACTGTTATAAAACCTTGTTTTCATGACAGATACAGTATATTCTGCAATATGCTTCACTCTAAGATTAATTTTCTAGCTAACTAATAAGCTATGAATATTGAATGAGTTTCCTGGGGTAAAATATCAAGCATGTTGTTTACAAGCTGTTTTAATGGCATCTGCACTGTATCATTCAAAATACTGATGTTCATTCATACTTATTTTGTGCTATAACTAGTACTAAAGAGATGATCCATTCACATGCTGCTTATACTGAGTTGGCACAAAAGTACAAAATAATTATTTGAATTATTTGATGGCAGGCAGGGTACAAATTAGATTTAGTGAGTTTATTTATTTTATATTTATTTATTTTTTTTTTCACACATCAGCTGAAAACATTTATCTTGGGATGTAAGAATAAATATTTTCAAACACAGCCCTACTAAAAATGCAGTGTTCAGCAGTGTGCACACTATACAACACACTACATAGAATATTGCAGTGCATTGTTAATCTCCTTGCGTACAATGTACACATTAACTCATCAGTCTGGCAAAAGTCTAGTTAAGATATCTGTGTAATACTAAATTAAAAATGCAAAAAAAACATTCAAAAACATTCAAGCACAGCTGCATTCAAATACAGCATTCAAGGTACAGTGTGTGTGTTTGAAACCAAAGGGTCAATGTTTGGCTGGTTAGCAAGGGCACGCTAGTGAGCCATATTCTACTACCAAAAGCTATATTTCTCCTTTGATAGTCATTTGAAAATAGGGTCGCACAATTCTGAATTAATACTAAGAATAAAAAAAAATGCTTCAGATCCACATACTGTGCAGTATTATCACTAGCATCCCATTCTGAACATAGTCCAGGTCTAATATCGGCTGATGCAATTCATTATCTATAGAGAGGCTTGTCTCGCTAAAAAGACACTAATTAAAAACCGCAGCAGGAATGTATTTTATACAGACTCTGAATGTTGATATTAACAGAGATGTCATAATTAGCTCTATTAATGCTATTATAATCTCCTCCAGATGCCCACTCTCTGTCTAAAGTACTGAAATCTCACATTCAAACATTACAGAACAGCTGAATATCAACAGCTTGATGCCGCTGACTTTGTGAGGAAAGCAGATAAGTGTGGTTAAGTTGTTTTGATATGTGTACCCATTGAAAACAGTCTTAATGAGCGCCCAAAGGGAGGTTCATTTGCGTTCTTGGTGAAGTCATATGATTGGGCATAAAGTAATTACACAAGCGCCATTAATAGCACAGCAGACAATATGACACAGCTGTTACTGGAGATTAATCTGAGGAAGCAAACCTGAGTAAACAGAAATAAACAGTGAGGTGGGCAGCGTGGCTCTGTCGAGACATCCCCACAGCTGCTCTCGCCACACTCAACTCAGATTTACCGATAGGCATTCACGCAGAACGCTGATCCCTGATCACACTTTGCTAACTCTGCCATCAGGCAGGGTTCTTTTTTGTAGCCGCTGGTGGAACGTTTTCGAACATCTCATCTCCAGATAATGTGCTATTATAGTTATGTGAACATCAGATCTGAATTTAGAGGGAAATAAGACCTGTGTGACTCATCACATGAAAAAGATCCAGCAAGGTTATTCAAGAGTCACAGTGGAGTTTCTGATTTTGTTTGCTATTATATATGCTGGCATTCAAAATGTGTTCGGAAAGGAAGCCTATTTATAGGCAAAAAAAGGTTGGCCCCTTAATGTCATATTTCTGAATAGCTGTGGTAAAGATAGTGAGATGTATTTGGACACAGAAGTCACTCTTAAAAATGTATGAATTTCATTGCAGATGATAAAATATCAAACCAAACTTTCTTTTTAAAACTTACTTCACTTTCCTTTTCTGAGACATTGTTGAAAAAGCTTTTTTATCAACTGGTCTTTTGGTGATTTATGCACTGTGTTACAGTATATTCTGAAGGTCTTATCCCTGTGACCTGAGCTTTGAAGGGATGAAGGGTGTAAGGGGCCAAAAAAAACCTGTTCCTTGGAATAGACAACCTCGTTGCACAATTAAACAAAAATCATGTGAGTGAAGTGTCTATTAGTTGTGCCATTCAGAATCCTTCGTTCCAAATGGTCCTTTGAAGTTTGGCTTGGCTTGAAATAAGTCTCTTTTGTTCACTAGGGCCATAATATTATGGTTTACTGTATTTTTGATCAAAAATACAGTAAACCATAATATTATGAAATATTTGTACTATTTAAAATACCAGATTTCTATTTCAGTATATTTTAAAATGTAACTTATTCCTGTAATATCAAAGCTGAATTGCTGCTCAAAAATCATTCCTTATCATTATCAATGTTAAAGACAGCTGTGCAAGTTGTTGTTTTTATTATTATTATTATTATTAAAGAACAGCATTTGTTTGAAATAAAATATTTTGCTACATTATGTGCATACAAATGTCTTACTGCCACTTTTCATCAATTTAATACATCTGTTAAAAAAGCATGAATTTCTTGAAAAAAAGAAGACATATCTACAATATTAATTATAGTAATATTATTATATATTATATGTAAGGAATAACTGACAACACACTATTGGATTATTGAAAAATAGGTGTAATCGCATTGCATCCATGACACTATATATGTCCATTATTTTTCAATAGTTCCAAGGACCAGAGTCAATTATTCATTTTATACCATGGTCACAACCCCTCAAGACATTGTTCAGGTGATTTATTTCAAGATGTTATTTTGACATAGGTTTTTGTCCTTAAGAGACGGCAACAGCGTTTCTATTAATAGCAAAAAAATCTGCTTCAAGAACAGCAATGTTAATTTCTGTGAGCGTGTGTGTGTGTCTGTACTGTATGTGTGTGCATGCCGAGAGAGAGAGAGCGGGGAAAGAAAGCATGCTTTGCACAGATAATAAAATGTAATTTTAAAATGTAACTTTGTACATTTTGGTTCTTTTGCTGTTTTAGGATCAGCAAAAGAACTGAAATAATTTGTCATGGTGACATGGAACTGTAACTACTAGTGCACTTCCTGGAAAATAATTACATGCCTTAAATTGTTGATAAACCAATCAGAATCAAGAATTCAGCTGCCCTGTGGTGAAACTTATTTAATATTTTTTTCAATTTAAACATATGCAGTCTCTGTTCTCTTTGTCTATTTTATTAGCATATTTTCAGAGTCATATTTTGAGCACATACACAGATCAGCAGATTGATATTGAAGCATATGACAGAACTGATGAGCTTCTCAGTTAAAGGGTAAAGTGTCTTTTAGTCTGCTGGTCATTGCCTGTGGCCTGCAGGTGGGAGACAGTTAAACACTGCTTCCTGCCGCTCCGCAGGACGAGCCCTTTAAACGGGGCTCTGATGTTGGGCCTGAGCTCATCCATCTCTGTCACACATGCCATTTTGCAGCCCAAGCCTGTCCCGTTATATCCTGCTGCCTCCATTCCCCTTCCCGGCAGACACATCATAATCTCAGCCATACCCGGTGTTCCTGCTTCATTTCACAAACACGCACACACACACACACAACACACACACACACACACACACACACACACACACACACACACACTCAATGTCTTGAGTAAACAGCAAGAGCGCTTCAGCACTGTTTGTGCCAAGTACACTATGACTCGGTAAAAAGACACAATACAAGGTCACGCTAAGTTAGTTTTTTCCATCATATCACTAGTCCCACATAGCCACACTATATACTCTGTATATAGTAAGTCTGTGTGATCTTTTAGTTTATTCTTTCCAAAAGCTGCCCACACAGAGGCTCTTTCACATCATGATATGCAAACATGATCATTTACTGATCTTCTCTGTAAAAATAAGTAAATAAATAAATAAATAACAGATTCAACAACTTATTGATGTATTTGTAACTTAAAACTTTATATTTAATTAAGTGATATAATGTCAATTTACAAAAATCTGCTTTTTACTTTTACATTTAATTTACTGATAAACAATATTATAAGGTGGTACAACAGAAAAGCTGGGAGACCAGCTAGAACCAGCTACTTCCATCATAAACCAGCCAAGAACTAGGGGTGCGTTTCGCATACAATAACGTAACTCGCTGGTTAACCACCACAGTACGATGCATTGTTGTGGAAACTAACTAGCTAGTCACGACTATTTCCCAAATATGGTCGCATCTCCGTTGTTTGAACCACATTGGTTTTACAAAATAGGGCATTGTTAAAGATGTCACACACAAGGTAGTGAACTTATAACTTCTGCTAATTAATTGATTTAAGATATTGCTGTACTGAACGTGGCACCTGATGACTGATGTTATTTTTGTTCACTGTCATTTTGCTTTGTTTGATTCATTGTGGGTTCCCTCTTATGTCATCCTCCAGGGTTCCCTTAGATATTTATGCACATGCATTCACTTTTCATTCATATATACATAGGCTACAGGTGCATCCCAAAAAATTTGAATATCGTGAAAAAGTTATTTTTTTGGTGAAACATTTCAAAAGTGAAACTTTCATATATTCTAGATTAATTACATGTAAAGCAAAACATTTCAAAAGTTTTTTGTTTTTTTTGATGATGATTATAGCTTACAGCTCATGAAAGTCAAAAATCCAGTATCTCAAAATATTACAATATTTCCTAAGATCAATCAAAAAAAGGATCTGCGAAACAGAAAAGTTCAAGTTCTTTAAAGTATGTTCATTTATGCACTCAATACTCGGTTGGGGCTCTTTTAGCACAAATTCCAGCATCAGTGAGGTGTGGCATGGAAGCAATCAGCCTGTGGCACTGCTGAGGCACTATTGAGCCTTCAGCTCGTCTGTATTGTTGGATCGACTCTTTCTCTTCTTTCTCTTTAAAGAAAATATCCCATATATTCAATATGGGGTTCAGGTCAGGCATGTTGGCTGGCCAGTCAAGTAATACAGTACAGTAATATCATGGTCAGCACTGTGGGCAAGTAATAAAGTCCTGCTGGAAAAGGAAATCAGCATCTCCATAAAGCTTGTCAGCAGATGGAAGCATAAAGTGCTCCAAAATCTCGGTAGACGGCTGCATTGACTTTGTGTTTTATCAAGTCCAATGGACCAACACCAGCAGACATCACGGCACCCAAAATCATCACAGATTGTGGAAACTTCACACTGGACTTCAAGCAGCTTGGATTCTGTGCCTCTCCAGTCTTCCTCCAGACCCCAGACCTTGATTTCCAAATGAAATGCAAAATTTACTTTTGTCTGAAAAGATGACTTTGGACCACTGAGCAACAGTCCAGTTCTTTTTCTCCTAAGCCCAGGTAAGATGCTTCTGATGTTGTTTCTGTTTCAGAAGTGGCTTGGTAGCCCTTTTCCTGAAGACGTCTGAGCGTGGTGACTCTTGATTCACTGACTCCAGCTTCAGTCCACTCCTTGTGAAGCTCTCCCAAGTGTTTGATTCGGCTTGCTTGACAGTATTCTCAAGCTTGCGGTCATCCCTGCTGCTTGTGCACCTTTTCCTACCCGATTTCTTTCTTCCAGTCAACTTTGCATTTAATATGCTTTGATAGAGCACTCTGTGAACAGCCACCCCTTTCAGTAATGACCTTCTGTGACTTAACCTCTTTGTGGAGGGTGTCAGTGATTGTCATCTGGACCTTGGCCAAGTCAGCAGTCTTCCCCATTATTGTGGTTTCAAAGAACAAGAGATACCCGGACTTTATATTGTAGGGATGATCATTTAATGAAACTCAAATGTAAATATTCTAATATTTTGAGATACTGGATTTTTGACTTTCACGAGCTGTAAGCTCTAATCATCAAAAAAAAAAAAAAAAAAAAACTTTTGAAATGTTTTACTTTACATGTAAAGAAACTAGAAAACATAAAAGTTTCACTTTTTGAAATGTCACAAAAAAAGATAACTTTTTCATGATAATCAATTTTTTTTTTTAGATGCACCTGTGTGTGTGTATATATATATATATAGAGAGAGAGAGAGAGAGAGAGAGAGAGAGAGAATGGAATATATAGATTGTACTGCATGTTAGCTTGCTTTGGTGCCCAAGAGCGTAATTTATTTAAGTCCATATGTCTTATCAACCCGATCTCACGGCAATTTGTACATATTTTACAAGATGGCTAATACGTACGAATTTGTACAACTTCACTCACATGAATTCGTACAATATTTGCTAAATCATACATATTTTACGAGTTCTCCAATTCGCATGAGTTCGAACAAATGAACTACCCCTAACCCCACCTCTAAACCTACCCGTCACTGGGGTCTAGACAAATGTTACAAAATCGCACAAGTGAGGTCGTACAAATTAGCCACCTCGTAAAATACGTACAAATTGGTCATGAGACAACGTTGGTCTTACTAACAAGTAGCTATGCTTCTAACCACAGGTCGAGAGCTGTAGTTCCAAACAAGTCAGTTTGTGATGCTGTTTGCAAATGTTCGTTTGAACTATGGTTTCGGGAAACACTGAAATGTTGAAATCCAATAGGTCAAACTCAATCTGACATAATGACATCATCACATGGTGTAGCTGATTGGTTCTTTTTGTATCAGAAGCCAATGAGCTTGCTGCTCAACATTCAATACTTGGCTAGTTCTTGCTGTAGCAGTTGCAGCACACTTCAGAAACCCTCCACCTTCCCCAGCTCCACCTGTATAGATCTGCTACAGGGTGATTCATTTATGCTATGGAGGTTATTTCATATATGTTATATGTGCAGCAGCAGTATGTCTTACATGCTCACACCAGCATGTTGTGGATGTATTAGCAGTAGCAAGTCTCAGTACTTGCTCTGCCACAGCAGCAGCATAGCAGATCTATTCCGCCAAGACCAAACACATTAATAGTGTCATGCATATTACTATGCCAATCCTGAGAGTTGTCTTGACAGAACTATGTTTTTGGATTTGTTTTGTTTTGTTTTTCAGCAGCCATCCAGAAACAAAATATACTGTATTTGATGCCATGACCCTTTCAATCTTTTTTTTTTTTTTTTTGCCTTGGAAGTCTTCACTGTAGCAGCCTGGTAACATGTAAACACACTGATAAAATCCTGTGCTTTCGGACAGCCAAAAATTATGAAGGAGACAACCAGTCAGATTGGAACTGCTTATTTCAGGCTTTCAGCTACAATTTTGTGAGCAACATGCATCAGACAGTCCATGAATAGTCTGTGACGAGTCAATGGACGTGCCATCTGAGGCCGGGACTGTAATATTCCTAACCCATCTATCGACCACATTATGGCTTCATTTCCACCATGTTCATCCACTCCGACCAGGTGGAGCGGTCTTACCCGGTGAGTAATGTGTCACTGAGAGCTCCATGGCTCACTATAACAATTAGCTCACTGCTGTCTGTAGTCTACAGCTATTTGGCCTCCAGCAGACACCCCACCCTCAATCTGTCCACCACCCCCACAGCTGGATTTCACCATTAATCCGGCCTAATAGACCTCATGTGATCAGATGTGTCATTGAAACAGAGATAAAATATGAGCACTTCAAGACCTTCTCACACTTGCAAATTGTTCATGCTGCTCATTTTACAGTATTTACCTTTCTATTATCACCATTCCCTGCTCTGAAAGCTTATTCTGTCACTTTTGTAATTTCACAGGCTGTAGGATCATTTTCAATAAGCTAATGAACCCTGAAGTGTAGCTGCATGCCTGTTTAACAAGTCAAAATTCTGTTGGAGCCTGGTGAGTAGCGCACATGTTCCAACATGTTTCAGAAGTGCTTGTGTGTGGGTGACCCAAGCTTGAGTATAGTTTGGGTCATTACCCACAACCCACATCCCCCACCACAATTTAGAAATGCCCTTGAATTAACAATCCAGCCATGCAACATTTTTTTATTTTTTTTAAGCAGCACAAGTTGCAATCTTGGCAGATGGTCTAATTTTTAGGTTTTATAAGCTTCAAATCCTGAATTTATTTATATACAACCACTATTTCTTTCTTTCTTTCTTTATTTATTTATGAAATACATAATTTTATTCAGCAAGGATAAATTAAATTAATCAAAAGCTGAATTCTATTACAATTTGAACTGTAATAATATTTCAGTGTTACTGTTTTAGATTTTGTGATCAAATAAATGCAGACTTCATGAATTAACATTAGTTAATAGCACTATGAATTAAAATACAGTTACTAATTGTTTGTTTTGTTAACATTAACAAAGATAATCAATTCTATATATGCATCATTAGTTTATGTGAGTCTTTAGACAATCCCTTGATCTTGTGATGTAGAACTGCAATGATGTACATCTGGATATCATTGCAGATGAAGCATCATTGACATTACTATAATCTGTAACTTAATGATAACCCTCATGCATGGATATTATGTGTGCAGATGTAGAAATGGGAGACAGACAACAGGTCTAAACGTGCCTGCGGTCCCTAATGTCACAAAATGCCATTGCACACACAGATGGAGGAATTCTGGGCTGTTCTCTCAGGGGTGTTCTGAACACCAGCACACATTAACCACAAGCACACAGATGTACAAACAACATGACCCGGTCAGGGGCTGCTCTCACACAGGTCCTGGAAATGACACAGAGAAGACCAGCAAGCTTCTAGTTTAAAATAACCGTGCATAGAGGTGTGAGGTGAAGCTCAAGCTGTAATTACCATGCTTTGGAAAGGATCAAGGAGGCCAAAGCTAATTGCTCTAAATTATACTAGACCTGTGTTTCTCTCATCTAATTGGAAACAGTGGAAGGTTATGAATTTTAGTGCTGCTTGCTCAGGAAAACATTCTTAAAGTTTTCACCCCAAAAACTTGTAACTCATTTATATCATTTGCATTTATAGTTCTTCCAAAGATAAAGGGACAGTTCACCTTCAGTTGCTGGTCCCCATTGCCTTCCATAGTATGGGGGAAAAAATAAAAATAAATAAATAAATAAAATAAAATAAACTATGCAAGTCAATTGACCAATTCAGAGTAGACGTCACAGTTACCTCACTTGCAGCTGCGCATGCATAGTGGTGGCAGAAAAACACTGGTAACAAGTGGAGGTAAACTGGTAAAATCCATGGAATAAGGGAAAAAACAAAAAACGTTTTTGTGCCTTTTGATTTCAAAATCGGTGTGCAAATAATTTTTACAGAATACTGTTGTCAAAGATATACAAAAATATTTAGATAAAGATATTTACAAAAAATATATTTGAAGCTAAACACAGATGTTTAAACAGACATACTATGGATGAAAACTGCTATGATTATACTCTACTTTTAAAGCAAAAAATTGATTTAAACAATAGGTCTACATAACATCCACATATGCTTTTCATAGGGGACATATTGTATTAGCCCTAAAGTTACAGCATGAAATATTATTTAAACCTATTACTAAGAAAAGAGAGAATGACAAGTTATTTTTCCTTATTAGAATTATGAGATGTAATCTTGGAATTGCGAGAATAAAGTCAGAATTTTGAAATATAAAATCAAATTTACTTTTTTAAAATTATTTTATTCCATGGCTCCATAGACTGCCACTTGAAAACTGTCATTTTCTGCCACCAGATAGGCTCCGCCCACAAAAAATGTCATCCCATTTTCGGATCTGTAAGACTATCCCACTATCTAACGTCGATTTCGTTGAATAACAGTGCTTATCACTGGGTGACAAGCTCTTGTAATATGCGAAGAACATTTTGAAAATGACATCTAATCAATATAATCTATAATCTTTTTAAGGGTGTTTTCACACCTGTCTTGTTTGGTTCGACTGAATCAAACTCAAGTTCGTTTCCCCCTTTGGTGCGGATCATTTGGGCAGGTGTGAATACAGCAATTGCACTCGGTTGCAGACCAAACAACCGTACCGAGACCCAGCTGAACAGGTGGTCTCGGTCCGCTTCCAAACAAACTCTGGTTGAATGGATAAACCAATGAATGGATGACCTTAAGCACACGTGTGGTTTTGTTTATAGTATCTGGTTCACTTGCAAAAAGGGCAGTGTGAAAGCGAACCGCACCAAACAAAAAAAAAATCAACATTGTATTTGGTCCGGCCAAAGCAAGTGAACTAGCGGACTTTCCTGGTGTGAATACACCCTAAATCGAACTATTTTGTACCGTATCCATGTAATTCTCTAGCCATAAAGGCTATCACTCCCGGGTTTTCTGCAACCATGATGCACGCGCATCCCGAATGTTTACAAACCTATAATTGGTCTATAGGGGCCAGCAACTAAAGATGAATTATCCCTTTAACCAATCAGACCTTAAAGTACTCCCTAAAATGCTATCACAACTCAAACGCTCATCATTGTCATGATCGATCACTGTTATTCGAAAAACTAATCTGATTACGTTACTCACACTACTTGTCTTCCCTATTAACAATCACCCAGAACACCAGAGCAACCAACTAACAATTCAATAATAATGGCACCCCAAACACCGTAGAAACTGCAAAGCGATGCCTTAGCAAGGACTCCAGAACTCCCTAAGATTCACTTGAAAACCAACCTATCCTAAAACATCATAGCAACTACCTTCCAATGCCCTAGAATAGGGGCGAGCAATATTGACCAAAAAAATAAAAATAAAAAAAATCTCTATATTTTGGGGGATTTTTGTTGACAACTATACAATGTAACTAAACAAAGTACTTTTGTTCTGGTACCTTGGCTTATTTAGGCCTGTCTTGGATAAATAAATATTAAACTAAAACCACCAGTAGGTGGCGACAAGTCACTGTGTTAATAAGTGATTCACTGAATCATTCATTCAAATGATTTCTTCAAAACGGCATTTAGATATTAAACGCAATTAAACGCAAACACAGCTTTTGTGTCTTTATCAGCTTTAGGCGCTTTCAAACCAGAGGAAACTTTTCGTAGTTCCTAGAACTACTGAACACACTTTTTGGCGTGTTCGCACCACAGGAACTAGGAACGTATTTAGTTCTAGCAACTCCATTTGGGGAACTAAATTAGCTCCTACTTCAGAGTAGGGTCTAAAACAGTTCTATTGGAACTACCAGTAACGTACGTGTATGCTGACTGGCCAAACGCATACGAAACACCGGCTACCCAGCATTTTTAAAAAGCTGTGCAAAAATATGTACTCCATGAACATGGAAAAAAAGTGATAAAGGCATTTACCTGTTGTCTACAGCGTTGTGTTCTTTTCTCAGCCTCAATGATATGTAACACTACAAGTTGTCATAGGAGATTTAGTCAGATTTTCATGCTCTTTCAGTCTTGTAAATTGTAAACACGAAACCCACGACACACAGCAAAAACAACTCTGAGGGGGAAATTGGTTCTCGAGGAACCACCATGCCGGCTAGTTCCTAGAACAACAAGGTGCGAATTATGCTGAATTATCTGCCGAATTTGAACCACTGAACTTGTGGAAGCAAATTTGTAAAGTTGAAATAAAATGGACCGAAAATTGTCTGTCGAGTATTATATATCGTATTTTTAAACAGACTGGATTATTGAATTTTTAATTATGAAAATGTGTGTGAAATGTTTTGAATTGAAATATTCACAGCTTAAATAGGCAACTATGTTAAAATTTCAGCCTATAAAAATTCAAGCTCTGAAAATACAAGGCATTAAAATGCAAGCACTCTTAATACAATGCATTATTTAGTCAGTGCAATTAAACATGCTTTTTTGTTTCAAAGACATGTCATTATTTTTCTTCCATACGGTGCAATTTGAGAATTGAGATGTCCTTCAACATGGCTAACTTTGAACAGTTTCCAGGTCACAGGCTGGAGGACAGAGGAGCGAGGATACGAGGTAGAGTCGTTTTGAGTATTGAATGACTGAATCATTGGCTCACTTGATTAGGCCAAAAACTGATTCATTCAGGAACAAAACAGCACCGTGTTGCCCTGAGATGCACAAATGTTCTGGACTGTGTTTCCCAAAAGCACAGCCCTACTCCAGTTTTGGGACTATTTTCGGTGACAAAAAAAGACAACATTATATTTAAAATGCAATTCACTTAATATGACCTACTTTTAGGTTCAGCTCTTTTATAAAATCAATGTCACATTTGCTAAACTATATCATATCATATATATATGAAAGCAAAAATGTATACAGGGCTATTTTTTTGCTTTCATAACTTGCATTATAGGGGCAGTCTAACTGCATTCTAACAAACTTTATCACACAGTTAATGCTTTTGGACTCTCAAGACATGCTTTTATTTGTTTTTTTTTTTGTTTTTTTGCAAAGTGAGTGACATAGTCCATAACGTCAGCTTGCTTATCATTAAAACGACAATTACAGTAGATGATAAATTTTGCACTCCCCCACCCTAGAAACAGTCTATCAAAGCTCTAAGAACCACCCAAATCTTACTAACAGCAATTTAGAAACCACTTGGAATACCCTGGGAACAGCATAACAATGGCCTGGCAATACCTCACATCCAAACCTCCTGTGAGTTTTGCATTGGCAAACATCTCTCATATTACCTTCAGAAAGTTAATTTATGCTGTTTTTCCAAAAGCAGACAAATGATTTTGGTGTAAAAACCTGTAAAGCACACAATTTCACAAACATGAAAACAATCACTATGAACTTGTCTAACCTCAGAGTTCTGGCATTATCTCTGCATTCATACTTGTTCACAAGACACTGAAGCTCTCTTTAAGGACCCTGAAAAATGCCTCAAACGTCCTCAGAGTGTTGCACGACAGCTGGCTGGAGCTGTTGTGTAGTAAGTAATGAAGGCTCTAAACACAACATTCATCATGTATTTATTGGTGGCTACTGAATCTCTCTGCCACCATCATGCATTTATATTTCATTTGCTCTTGCACATTATTTCAGAACATGGTTGCAACACTCTAACAACTGTAAGGGTAAAAAAAATAAAAATAAAATAACAGTACACCTTTGAAATAATCTAGCACTACTCTGGCACCTCATTAGATATATCACTTATATCAGCAATTAGGTCTTAACAAGGATTTCAGCATCATTCACATGCACTTTTTTTTTCATCCATCGATCCGATTGGCTTATCATCAGGTGCACAGATAAAGGCCAACAGCTGTGTTGATAGACCTTTAACAGCAACACTGGCAAATGAGCAACAAGACGACTGATAAGAGTACTGCCACAAAATGTCTGTTATGAAATAAGAAATAATCCATTTTAAGAGATTAATGCTTAAACAAGTGGGGAAAAAATACATTTGTACTTAACTATTATGATCAATTAATGTTTACATTTACATATTCATTTGGCAGACTTTTGCCATTATTTTTTATCCCCTGGGAACTAAAGCCTTCGTCTCAGCATTATTAACACTTTAAATGTGGGATGAAATGTTTGCAATATCTCTGATAAAAAAAAGGAAAGGAAAATGTACTGGTAATTTTCTGACAGGATATTACCCATTAATTTTATGGACAATTGCATTAACACTGTGAGTGTCAAAATTCAAAATACAGGTAAAATAGGTAAAACAATTATTCCTAAATAAAATTATTTTATATTAATAAAGTACATTTTTACATAATTGTTTTACAGTGCATGTTTAAAGTATAGCTTTAAGGCTATAAAAAGGTTTTGGTTGGTATGACAATTTGTAAACATAATATAAAAATTGGCAAAACTGTGATTTAGTTTCTTTAGAACTCTTGTTTTAATTCTAATGTCCTAACTATATGTGTGAATGCATATGATATTAGGAGAATGTGTTAAATACTCAACTTCTCAAAATACCTAATGTTTGAATGTGTGAAAGACTGCTTAACCTCATCATTCATCTCACTAAGTGTGATATTGGACAGCTACTATATGAATTAGTCAGGATTTTAGAACTTTTTTTTTTTTCTTTACAGCACATATAGGCTATAATTCAAGCCTTTGGAATGTGCCAAACATAAAGATGATTAATCCTTTTAATTACTGATTTAAGATGCAACAAATTCCCTTTGAAACCAGATTATTATTTTTTTCCTACAAAGCCAAGGAGCTAAAGCTGTGTAGTTTATTCCCACTTCTCAAAATGCAGTTGTGTTCAGTCGATAAAATGACCTTTAGAAAGCTCCTTGCTTTTGCCTGTTGTGCAGGACAAAAGCAGGCAAGATGGAGAGCTCTTTATCACATTGGTCTATATGAGCCTCTTCCCTGAGCTAGCGCCAACTCCGACAGAACAAGAAAGTGAATGGCTTTGTCAGAGAAATTGTCTCTAATACTAATCCCATTTCATACTAGCTTGTTCCCACTCCCTAGAAAATCGGAAAGTTGCACAAAAAAACTGCTTCTGAGGAAATTACACAATTGAAATTCTCCCGCCACAAAGTCTATCAAAGCTGCAATTGGACATGGTAGACTTTGCAGGGCCCCTTTGCCGTGAAGACCTAGAGCTGCTACAGTCAGCTTAACTTTTAAGCAAGGTATCAGCCTAAGGCATGTTTTACAGCAGCACATATTTATTTCAGCTCCCATATTAACAGGATACAGCATTTACACTGTCATCAGTAGCATAGTCACAGTTGCATGTTTTTTCAGTACTGATTTTCTTTTTTTGTTCTTCTTCTTCTGCATATAGCATGCAAAACATAGCAGAAAATCGAGAAAATTATCTGTCAGTATAGGCAATATAGAATTTTATGAAGCAATAACACATAAAACTGTTTCTATTCAGTAAATCTGACTGAATTTGGACAATTTAAGTTATGTATAGCTAAACTTTGAGGTTTTGGTTCTGCTTTATGTGGAAACGTGGTCTCCATCCTTATGTAATTAAGATTTCCACTCCCAATAATAACTGTATAATTTATGGCCATTATTATATTAAATACTTAATGTACTAACCCAAAAATCGCTGTAAACAGCAGAAACTCTGCCAGTGTGAAAGTGGCATCGTCTCTCACGTGTGTGATGTGAAACAGATGTGTCCCTCAGATACAAACCAGTTGTTTGTTTCTACTCCCTTTCGATTTTACAAAAAATACCTTATTGCTGGGATATCGGAAACCCATTTGTACATTCAAGCTTAAATACAATGCATTTGTCTCATTCAGCTCTGTTTTAGAACAGTGTGAAGCTCAATATGTATGCATAAAAAATGTTTTTAATTTCCTACTGTGTGAACAGTTCTTTTCCGAGCTCTTTGGATTGTTTGGTGGCAATATTAGTTTGATGAAGAATGATGAAAACAAATGAGTATTTCAGAAAGCCTTGAGCAAGATTGCAGATGTTATTTCCTATTATCAAAACTGCAGATGCCGGTTTAATACAAAACCAGTTCAGTGTGTTGCCCTGCAGGACAGGAAACAGATTTCATTCAAAATAAATTTGCAAATGTTGAAAAACCTGAGTGTTGTAGATAGTCTCAGTAAGGTCATGTTTTTAACTAACATGACCTAATGCAACATTTTCAATAAGAAACATTGTAATAAGTTTCCCTGTCATAAAATAGACCCTTTCCTGCAATATACTGCTGAATAACTGAATAACCATCCTATAGCCAATATCCTGGTGTCAAATATTATTTGAAGAACAATAAATGAATAAATAAATAAATCCCACTCACTTTTCTCTTACATCAAAAATAAAATAATAAAAAGTATAATTCTATATCACAGGTAATGTGATACTTTTAAAATTCAGGTAAATGGGTACAATAATAAAAAAAATAAAATAAAATAAAATGGAAACTGATAAGTTTTGTGCACAAAACAGAACATTTATAGCATTTATTCATTAAGAATTAATGTATAAATTTTAATACAAGTTACTACATAAACTTTCTGCAAACAAACCATGCATGTGGCATCCTTGATAGGGTTTTTGCAGAATCGTGGCAGACAAGTGCAAGGACTGTTTTGACTGAACGGTAAATCCCATCAGCATAAGTGAGTTAAACTCTGCCTATCATCTCTGCTCTGGTGCATGTGAGCCCCTGCAGTCTGTTATCTGAGCATCCATACAGTGCTTGTTGTGGAGATCATGGACAAATGGAGCTGACGGTCTTATGCTAGTTGGACCACAAGACTCACCATGTTTGGGAACATAATCCTGAACAGATTGTACAAGAGGCTGAGAGACAAATGATCAGTGGACATTGGCAGGAAAGGTTCAGTGGCTCTGTATGACCCAATTCAAAAAGTGTACAGAAATTCTCTTGTGTGTGTAAAAAAAAAATGTAACAAATACATCAGATAATAACATAAGCACTAGGATTGAAATAAATTGGCAAGAATTGCTGTAAATTCTGAAAAATTTCCTGAGACCAATTTCCCCTTTATCAAATCTGGAAATTAGTAAAGTTTAGGATTCTACTAATTTTAAAACAGTTTTCTTGCTTTCATTTAAACATTCATCGAGTTTGTGTTTCACTTACACAAGAGAGTTTGCCAATACAGTAATCATGACATAGCTGTAAGTATAGGTAAGTATTTGTAAGTGTATCTTGTTTGCTTAGGCACTGTGCAGTCACTTATTTTTAGTTATTGCACTGGGAATCTATTACAATGACCTATTGTGACCTATTGCTTTCCTGGCATCCACAAAAAAACAACAATAAAATAAAGAAAATGTGCCACTGTTTCCAACAAACCAGGACTCTTAAACTATATCACAAAGCAATACCAAAGAGTATATACAGATAGTGCTGAAGCCTCTATAATGCTCACGGACAAAGTCACGCCAGTGGAGATGATGGTGGAGAGCGGAGGGGGGGAAGGGGGATGTTAATAAATAAATAAATGAAAATACTTGGCTGGCTCCACAGAGGCAATAACAAGCTTCTCGCTATTATGAAAGGCGAGGCAGTGGAGGGTTTGCTCCCATGAGACATCATAATGTGTTTTCACTGCAGCTCTTTGACAACTGCAGCCACGTATCCAACTCTCCAGTCATGATTTCCCCCACCTTTTATTCACGCTGTATCGGTTTTATTGCTGAAAGGGGAACATGGGCTGCACAAATCTCATCTGTACCCTCGTGCAGTCACGGAAGACAAGTTTGCTTTTAGTACATGCAACCCACCTCCATATGCAGTAAATCTTATAAGATACCTCTAAATGATAAATGCATTATGTGATCAGAATAGATCAGTTAGAATACAGCTTCTCAATTTTTGCTTCAAAATGCATATTAGACACCAAGTTTTTTTTATTTATTACTACTATAATAATTACAATTTTTTTTTTTTCCTGGCAATTGATCGTGACAGTATGATTGTTTTACTACGACCCCTCTGAAGATGAATGTATGTCCTTAGACTCAAACCTTGGTATGAACTGCAGAGGCCAAAGAATAATCCAGTAGGATGAATAGGAAAGTTCACTAGTTTATTTGTTGGTTTCAAAATGTATTGAATTTCAGTGATTTCAGTAATCTCTTCAGCCAATAATCCACAGTGAACAATACATTATATTCAGCATAAATCATATGTATCCTTGTATTCTGTGTAGTCTGCAGCATTATCTTGCAATGGTTTGTTCGTGGTTCATTGTTAATGGTTCGTTTTCAAACAAGTCACTCCTTGCCCACATTGGCATCTGATTAAATTGGCTAGATGCTTGACAAATTTGAATTTACACCAAAATAACCTGCATATTGGAATGCACAACCTTTGAAATCAACAACTAAATATATAGGAAGTGTTTTCTCTGCCTGATCTCATTAGTATTTGTTGGTATTTATTCATAACATTTACACATGCATTTTGGTTTGGAAACATACTGAAATGTGCAATATGAACATATTAACAGCATTGAAAACATATTAACAGCATATTAACAGCATTGTTTGCATATGCACAGCTTTAGAAATGTAAAACTTCACAAATCCTTTATATTATAAATATATATGTTTAGTTACATTTTAAACCCCTGACCCTAAACACTTCTAAAAATATATATAAAAGAAATAAATAAAAACAAAAATAAAAATAATTGTCAGATAAAAGTGACAATAATTACATTTAAATTCAGATACATTATGCTATTATAAGGTTATCATAATTTTATGGAGCATGTAATTTTTTTTTAGCTGCAGAATAAATGAAT
This sequence comes from Tor tambroides, assembly GCA_021397915.2. Lineage (NCBI taxonomy): Eukaryota > Metazoa > Chordata > Actinopteri > Cypriniformes > Cyprinidae > Tor > Tor tambroides. The sequence goes on along the minus strand of JAFVLL020044630.1, from coordinate 1,979 downwards.
GAATAAATACATGAATGAATGAATGAACGAATGAATGATGACGTCATGACTAAATGACCATTTTCATTAATTTTAACATTGTAGAGTTAAGGCTTGTGAAAAAGTGATGTAATCCTTTGAAACAAGTTAAAATGGCACAAGAAATCAGATCGAATAGAATGTTATAGAATTGAATTTGTTAATAAATGTTATTGATTAAATGTAACAAGCCTATTTATTTTGTGATTCAACTATTCAACATATAATTATATATTTTAATCATATTTTATTAGCTGCATTTAGCATTGTTTTGTCCCTTCTGTCTGCTAACAGAACAGACCCTGCGACCCACCAGTTGAGAACCAGGAGTTAAACTGCTCCAAAATGAGAAATGAACTGTGGATCCGCTTGACATAAACTGTTGTCACTTTCTTTTTAACTTTTGCTGAATTCGATTTGAACGTCTGACCTCATATGTTCATTCTATAACGATGAATGACATCAGTGTGCGCTGATGGCAAAGTTCTTCCTTTATCACTCAATTTGGGCTGATATATCAGTGAACTGTCCTCCACATGATGAAGGAGAGGAGTTTGTCTGTGCCAAAGCAAGCAAAATTAATGACCCTCACAGAAAGGAATGCTAATAGCCATCTCACTGCTTCACGGGGAAAGAGGTGTTTGTGTTGTCCATCAACATTAGGGTGAACGAAAGAGAATAAGTGAAAAGACAGAGATAGAGAAAAGGAGAATAAAGTGGCTTCACTGGGCATTCTTAGATTAGAGCAAAATAGATGGGGCACCAGGAGTTAAAAGTTTGACTCTGGTGGTACGCTGACTTGACCCAGTTCTTTTGAGAGAAACCAAAATTTAAAAACACCAGCATCACGTCAGATTAAAATTTAATAGTGATGGGCATTTAAGAAGACGTTCTTCTTAAGCAAGTTGGTCAAAACGACCGGCCAAGTTTGCAAATCGGAGACCATCCTGGCAGCTATTTTCCATCATACAAATACAACTCAGTCAGTCAAGGATAGCTTAAACTTAAATATATATTAAATAATAAGATATGAGTATGATATAATAATTTTAGGCTAAAAACAGTGTTTTTAATTTAGTCATGCTAATGTGCATACACATTATATAATAAAAGGTGCAGGAGCATTTTTTTTTTTTTTTACTGTGAAAGCCATTGGCTTTATTCATTTATTTATTTTTATTAAAAGTTAGAACGTATTTTCCTTCTGAGAACTGCCATTTCTCCTATTCATAAGGATATGAACCATTAAGTTGATATTGCTCAAACATACTAATTTGATTTGGAACTTAATTTTGCCCTGTCTTTTAGAGTAGAATGAATCATTATTAATAACCTACTTTTTATGTGCTTTAAATGTTTTGAATTCTTTAGAAAGCTTGCAGATGTGCTACAATTTTCATCACATATGCTTTGTGATAACCACATTACTTTTGTCTACAATTCATAAATCAATGGCATGGATCTACAGCTGTGAGGTAAAAACTCCCCCAGACAAGTTAGACTGGAGAACTGGAGACCGAATCCATTAAAAAGAAATTATGAAGAGAAATGCATGACTCACAGCTTGAATTAATTCTGAATGAGCTGTAGAAAAATAAGGTAATGTATATTTTTCTTTCTTCTTTCTTCCCCAAAATATTAATGTAACATAAAAAAAACGTAATATTTAATTTAAAGGAAATAGTTTAATTTAGCTCAAAGGGAATCATTTATGATTTTGTAGAGAATTTGGACAGAATCGCTGTTTCACTGTTGATCACTGAAGGATCCGTATAACAATCAACTCTGCACTGGATATTAAAATCCAAAATATAGTGAAAACACTATTTAATAGCACAGTAACAAGATCGATAGATTAAGACATTTACTTGTGAGCACAAAACACAAGATACTTCTCTTTTCAATATAAACAAGATTTTATTTATATAAACCTAAGACATAAACTAAACTAACACATGAAC
>JAFVLL020044628.1:0-30355 GCA_021397915.2 Tor tambroides | reverse complement strand
CACTAAAAGTTTTCTGATAAAGCATTTTTGGTTTCTATTTGATTCTTTACTTCACACATCTCATCCTTTAAGTAACAGACAGCTTCCCCGATTCTTAAAAACATCTTTAATTTTCTTTTATTAATTTATTCTTTGTGTTGACTTCCTTATTTCCCTAGACATTAATAACGGCCAAAAATAGGAAGTCGTAACAGGAGTAAAGCAAGGTGGAGAGTCCAGGTGAGTGAGCAGGGAATGGCAATGTTCAAGAGAGTCTTATCTGAGAGTAACCAGTCCTATATCCTTTTCCAGGGGATCCAGTGGGAACAATAGAGCAAAGAGACGGTGGAGAACGGAGGTCGGGACACAGGAACAACTAGGAGGTAGACAAAGGTAGGTGAGTCAGGTAAATAACACATACAATGTTTGAAACCAGACAGTGATGGCTTTGGAGGAGTGCGTTGATATAGTGCTCTTGATGATTGGAGACAGGTGGCGGTGCTCAGTAATCAGGTGATTGTGATCTGGTGAGTGTCGTTGGTGGTGACTGTGATTCCCTGACATCAAATTGATGAGTAAAAATGAAAAGAAGCAAGCCTATTCAATCCTCCCTGGAAGCTTTTTTAACAAAAAAATAAACATCAATCAGAATCAGGATAATGGGAGCAGCAATGAAGAAAATGAGGAATGTAGCAGTGCTTTCAGCGAAACATCATCTTGGCCTACACTTTCTAATTCAAATCCTACAGAGAACGTTTCATCAACCAGCATTAGCTGCAACCCAGCGGAGGACATCAGCAAAACTAAAAATGAAGATCTGAGGCAACCACAGCTATTAAACTTTCCAATCCGAAATGGGAGACGATTTTCGTCACAACTTTACAAAATTTATGAATGGATTGAATATTCAATTTCAGACAATGCTGTGTTTTGCTTTGCCTGTCGCCATTTTGGCGGTTTGTCATTTGGGCCAGGAGAAAGAAGAGGAACTCGGCCATTCATAGAGAGAGGTTTTACGTGCTGGAAAAACATGCATTCACAGTTAAAGGAACACACCGAGCGACCTCAACACCGAGATGCAGTGAAGGCATGGGCAGATTACAAGGATGTATGTGCAGGTAAAAAACCATCAATAGCATCAATAGAACTGCCGAAGACAATGAAAATCGAGCTCAAGTGAAAACTTTGCTTCGTGCAACAGGTTACCTGGGACATCAAGGTGGACATGATGATGGGAAACAGTCAAACAACTGAGGAAATTTTTGTGAACTAATTGATGTTTTTGGAGAAACAGACAGTGCAGTGAGAGCAAGAATGGAACGAACATATGGACATTATACATCAAAGGAGAGTCAGAATGATCTCATCACAGTGTTTGGGAACAAAATTAAGACAATTGTCAACGAAGTCAAAGAGGCCAAGTTTTTTGCACTGTTAGTGGATGAAAACAAAGACCTTTCTAAAAAGGAGCAGCTTGCAGTTTTTTGTGGTACGTACACTTTAGTGTAATTAAAGAGCGTGCTCTAGGAGCTTTTCATATGCAAGACCTCTCTGCTGCTTCACTTTCTTCATTTCTTGTTGACAAGTTAACTGAGTATGGCATAGACATGCAGTTTTGCGTTGGACAGTGCTATGATGGCGCCAGTGTTATGCGGGGATCTGTCAATGGAGTTCAGGCTAAAATTAAAGAGAAAGTCCCTCATGCAGCTTATACTCATTGCTATGCTCACAGATTGAATTTAGTTCTTGTAAACACCATTAGGAATATTCCTGAACTGTCAGACTTTTTTGACGTACTGCAAACATTATTCACTTTCATCACAAATAGCAACACACGGCACGTAATGTTCGTGGAAGCGCAAAAGCACCTGGGACAAAAAGTACTACAGCTGGAACAGACAAGCGCAACCCGGTGGCTATACTGGTACAGAGCGGTACAAAAAATAGTATTGCACTATGAGGCAGTTATGGCTGTTTTGGATGCAACTGCTACAGCCCACAGGGATGGGTCAGTCGAGGCTGCTGGACTTAAGGCAAAATTGGAGTCATACGCTTTTATTGTCAATCTTCACATTGTTGAAAAGGTACTGGCTATCACATTTGGTCTATCTGAACAGCTCCTGGAGTCTTGCCTTGTTGTCCTTCAAGCAATGGCTGTGATCAGAAGGACCAAAGAGCACCTTTTTACTATCAGATCCGACACTGAATGGGAGGCTGTGTTGAAAAATGAAAAGCTTTTTTTTTAATGTTTTCGTTTCTGTCAGGTTTTTACTTGCATCCCTCTCTGTTTGCTTCTTTGTATGTCTTACTTCCAACTCCTTTCACTGCACCGATCACCTTTGAGTGGGTATCTCATCGCTGCTTCGACCACTGGATCGAGAGAGACCATGGGAGCAGACAATGCGAAAAGGGTGTACTTCTGTGTCATTGATTGTTTTATAGCTGAATTCTGTCGCCGGTTCAGCGACAACGATGCCCTTTTACAGTCTCTCGAGGCCTTTGACAAAAACTCGCCTTTGTTCATGGATTCAGCGAAAATTGCTGTATTTGCAGATTACTACTCTGCACATGTTGACAAAGTTATCCTTGAATCCCAGGTCAGCTCTGCAAGGATTTTTTTTAAAGTGTAATGAAAAACCAACAAATGACAACGTTTTGTCAGATTTCATTCATTTGCAGTCTTTGCCTGTAGCCTTCAGTGAATTAATGAAAGTATTCCAAATCGTTCTCACCCTACCGGTCACAACAGCTTCCAACGAATGATTTTTTTCTGTCCTTAAACAAGTAAAAACGTATCTGAGGACAACAATGGGCGATGAGAGACTAAGCCACTTAATGCTCATGTCTGTGGAGAAAGAGTTGGTGAAATGTTTTGATTTGGATGAGCTTGTCACCAACTTCGCACTGCTCCGACCTCACCGCTACCCACTTATGCAATGACAACTGCCCAGAAACGGTAAGACGTGTTTTTATATGTAATGCTGTTCTCTATGAATTGTATTTAGTAGTGCATTGTGCACTATGTTTAGGTATAATGTATGTGGGTTTATAGTTCAGGAATGTTGTTGTTGTATGTATGGCCAAAACTACCATACCCTAGGTTTTCGTGAAACGCCGCCACTGGTGTGAATACGCCTCATCACTACTTGTCAATGACCGAACTCGTGTTTGTGATAAACTGATTCTCGATTCTGTTCCTCATGAGTGCATGACCTTTACTCGCACTAAATAATGTGCATATAATCGTTAGATAAAGCGCTACTATGTTACAATAAATATTAATGAATTAACTTTACATCGCTTGTAAAAACTAAAGAGTCTGAATGGATTGCATTGAAGTAAACACTGTACATGTTTCAAAACACAAACCTTTCTTCAGCCGAATCAGAACAGATGCAGGAGAGCAGCGCATACTTATGACGTCACAGCGCCATACCAAAATAAAAGTCCCGCTCACACGCCAACATTTCTAAAGTACATGAAACGCACACGCATGCAGATAAAAAAAAAAAACAACAAAAAAAAACAATCTTGCCAGAGTTATTCATAGTTGATTTCTTGGTTAAATACGTGTTGGCTAACTTTATGCATTCAGACACAACTAGAACAATTTAATTTTTTCCTTCAAAATAATAAAATTTATTATTTTTGTTCGATGCATTTTTTTAGTGCCATAGCCAAAAACTTGTAAGCCTCATTATTTTACTGTTATACAATGAACTATGTTTGTCAATAAAATGAACCTTTATTAGGGCCAGAGATTACTCAAAAACTCAAATACAAGCAAATATGCAACAATCAATAGACAACATGTTGCAATGTTATTAATTGTGTAATGACATATAAGCTACATTTGTTTGTAATTGCATGTTCAATACCTGCAGATTTGTACATCAAGCTTTAGGGTTATTAATGTTTTAAATTCTCAGTGATCTTTTCTTAAGTCCAGCATGAAATCAGAGAAAGGGTTTGATATGACAGATTTTATTTATAACGTAAAACAGAGGTGTTTCAGTGGAACAGCATCAAATTCTCAGACACAGCCTTATACAAACACTAATATAAATTCAGTATTAATGTAAGATGTGTATTTTTAATGTAGTAATTGTCCATGGCACATTTAATAGTGTATATTTGTAAAATGTGTCATTTGTAATGTATAAAAAAAAAAAAACTTTCTATAGAAAACTACAAACAGTTCAGTTTTCATTCATGTGAGTGTGCACCAGTCAGATGATTCTTCACAAAAACACAATTTATGTCTTTGTAACTGATGCCGATAGGTTAGCTATGATGTATGATCAGGGCTCGAATTGAGGGGGGATGGCATACCCCTGCTTGAAAAAAAATGACAAAAGCATCCCTTCTGTAAAACCACCATCCCCCTTACCATCCCCTTTGGATTATTAATGTTGTGTATTATGTAAAATTTAGTATGCAAATGAAATGTTAATCTCTACTTATGATAATTTACTAACTATAAATAACGGCAATTGGCCAATCAGAACTCGGTACTGTAACAAGCTGCGCACAAGCTGAAGCAAGTTTTCATAATTTTTCCACGCAAAATGGTTCAAGCTCAACTTTTGAAGTTTTTTAAAAAGAAGACAACAGAAGGTATGATTTTTCCTCATTAGAATTTAAAGACATTCCCCTGAAATAATGTTATTATGCTGTTTTTTGGGATAGGAGAGCTGACATTTTCGAGAAACCTATGTCACCGACTTTCCAAAAGTATATTCACTGCGCGATGAAGCCTATTCAACTAGAATGCCCTTATAATTCAAGCAATGAAGAAAAAATACCCATGAGTTTTTGTTTTCATATTCATTGCACAAGCAATGTTTTGTACATGTGCGCGAGCACAAATGTGCCAGGCTATTAATTTTATACAACAATGCAGAGCAACACCGTCATTTCTTCAATGAATCTGTTTTTGAACGAATCGAGTGAGCCAGTTCAACGGTCCATTCAGATGGATTCACTTGTTTAGTTTCTAATTGAATCAGCCATTTTGAACGAATCTTTTGATTTGAATGATTCAATAAATAATTTATTAAAACAGGGACTTGCTGCCACCTACTGGCGGTTTTATTGTCATATTTATTTATCCATGACAGGTCTAAACCAGCCAAGGTCCCAGCAGAAAAACACATTCAGCATATTGTTTAATTATCATTATTGACCAATATTCCTCTATTTCAGGCCCCAGAAGGAAAAAACCTTATAAATAATAGTTCATTTAATAAGGCTAATTTTTTATTAAATAAAATTTTTTAAAAATGTGACACATTTTGTAATCATTGTGTAAAATTAGCTGAAATTTTTATTACAATTCAACCACTGGCTATCACAAGCCCTAATACACCGATCTAAAGTATTCACACACATCTGATTTTCTTACATTCACTTGAGGCAATAACCAGCTGTATTTATATGACTATGCACCAAGACAGGCAGTTTAACATAAAAAACATACCTGAACACAAGGTACTGAGACAAATTTCATGATTCAGTTCACAAGATTCACATGACTAATTTCATTCAGTTTCTGTCATGATTCAATATTGATTTGATATTAATTATTTTGGATGTGTAGGCATTCAGGTACAGTACATGTCAATTTTTTTCAAGGAAAATAATCTGGTGTCAAATAATGCTGTAAAGTGCAATAAGTTGTAAATTGGTGCGTTACTATATTACAGTGCTTTCCTATCATTCGCCATTTCAAGTGTGGTTTCCAGAAACAAAGCCGTAGTTGAAGATGTACTATACTAAAGCACTAAAGGTGGCTAATTCTCACTGTTCTTACAAGTTGTGTGAGGACACAAGCCAGCTTTTTAAGTCTATGTTCCCCAACAACAAGATAGCTGTCAGATTTGCATGCAGTGCAAGTGCTCATATAGATATGTGTAATGTTGGATTAGATCCTTATTTTAAGGAACTGAATTTTATCAACATATAGAAGCTATAAATGTACGGTACGTGTTATGACGAAAGCTGAAATCACTCTTTACAGGCTAAATAGTTAAACATGTATGTCAGACAATGGGACAAGTCCAAAGGTGAGGACTAAAGGGACAGTCACACTGCACTTTTCATTCCATTGACTTCCATTCATATGCATGCGAATACATCCGACTGGAAAACGCAAGATTAGGCAAAATGTTTCGCATTTCTCTGCGTTCCAAAGTTCAGGCTTGGTGAACTCTGACCTGTGAAATACTATCATGTGAAATTGTGCGACCAACAGCAGATCAATATGCCACAGTCTGACCTTGTAGCTGAATTAAAAGAACATAAATTTAAAACTGCAGTGCTGCAGGAAAGTGGAGTAGATTGTATGTTTTTACATTTTAGATGTATTATTTATGTGTTGAATTTTAATTTTTTTAAAAGATGCTGCAGAGCATGACATTATATTGCGGTCGTTGCAGCTTATGAAGAAATTTTGCATGCTCAAAGTTTAGTGTGACCGCGGTTTTACTTTATGCTAGTGTCACGATGTCTAGCTGGAGTGCCCATGAGCTTTGCTAGAGGGTACTCCATTCCAGACACTTGCAACTTTTCCCCCGGACTCCATTTCCCATACTCCTTTGCCCAGACTAATCATCAATTTCAATCACCTGTCTCTCATCACCTCATTAGTTTCACACTATAAGAATGGCACACAAGCACTCTCACATCGCTGGTTATTGACTGTTTAGTGCTTCCATGTTTCCTTGCTTTTGTGTTTTGATCCTTGGACTGTTACTTTGTTTTTGATTGATTGCTGCCTGCTCTGACCATTGCCTGTCTTGTGGATTACTCTTTTGTCTTTCGACCCTGCCTGTTTTGACCACGTTACATAATAAAGCCTAGTTAAACTCTGCAGGACACTGGCCCTCCAGGACTAAGTCTGGTGACCCCTGGTTTATAACATAAACTATGATATTGACTTGAGAGACAAGGCAAACCATCATGCCATAATTTTTAATTATACAAATCCAGTAGAAAAAGTGGCACGATTGGTCAACCACCAGACTATCTTAAACATCCATCACATGTCTTCGGAACATTCCCCTGTTAAATCAGTACTGCTTGGTAGAAGTAGTTTAGTAGAACAATCAGCACCTATTAGGTTTATACACATCTTTATACACGTTGTTTTTAATGGCTGCAACTAACTATATTTTTGTTGATTTTTTTTTTTCTTGATTAATCGATTAGATGTTTAGTCTATTAAATGTCATAAAAATGTGAAAAAGGCTGATCAGTGTTTTCTAAATAATTCTGTACTTCTACAGTGTAGGCTGGACCGCACAAGTTGCCACAGAACAAGTCCATGAACCCTCATCAGCCCCAGTTGAACCCCCAACTGGACCACCAATGGTCTCGCCAGATCCGCAGGTAGCAGTGGCCATGCTTCATCCCCCAGCAGCCCGTACTGGACCACCAAAGTCACCAGTTGGACAGTCAGTATCCCTCTTAGGACCCTCAGCACATCATTCAGTCCCACAGCAGTAATCCCAGAACCTGGTAAAAGGGCCCCACTCCCCAGGAGGACCTCCAGCAGCCTCCCCAGTTTCTTTTGAAAAAGGTAAGCAGAAAAGGAGCTATATGAAGAGTATTGAAAAAAAAAAAGTTGCAAGCCACACAAATCCATACACTTACTTTGTGTAATATGAGACTGTAAACAAATTCAGAGTCTAGGCATCCCTGCATTCAAAGCATTTGGAATAGGGATTGCAGAAATAGGTATATATTTTAAACTAGGGATGTCCTGAGCCAATCTCAAGGATCAGGATTGGCGCCGATCAAGCTTTTTTCTTTTAACCGATCGGTATCGGCTCTCCTAAGCCCAATCCTTATTTTACGTCAGCTGTAATGCCGATGTCTTGCAGTAGGTGGCGGTATGTACCTTTAAGTGGGTTTGCCAACCACCATTAAAAGGAAAAGATGCTGAAAGATGCTTAAAACCAAAATAAGAAGAAATGTGTGTGCGTGACGCACAATAAGCTGTGAGGTCTATTCTAGCGCAGCATACACTTTTGAGCTTCTGTGTTCAGTGTATTTGATGTGCATTTTTGTAATGATCTCTCATGCATTTATCACTTTTATCTGGTGTTAGATTATCTGAGATGTCATTGTAATAACGCGATGCTATGGGTTGCATCTTGCTTCGGATTTGACTGATAGACTGGCATTCTGACACCACAAGCTTCATGCTTTCTAACCATAAATTGTAATTATTCTGCTTATTGTATGTACAATATAAAAATGAATAAAATACAAGGTTTATATCAGCAGTCCCATATTCATAATTGTGATGACACAGTTTGTTTACAATGGTTAATTTTGGAACACGTTTACATCTACCAAAGTCTTTATATAGCCTAGTCGTGTGTGCATAGAGTGTATCTTATAATTAAATATATATTATATTATTATATTATATTATATATACACACATGCATATATTACTTTGCATAACTCTGTATACATTGGATTGTTTTTAATAACTTTAATGTACTTGAATTTTGCACCAAACACTAGGAATATATACTGTAGGTATCGGATCGGGAGTCGGTATCAGCAGATACGCAATATTCAATGACGCGGATCAGATCGGGGCACAAAAAACCTGATCGGGACATCCTTAGTTGAAATGTATTAGTCAAGTAAAAACCTATAGCTTACTCTGCTTAGGCACAGTAAATGCACTAATTGTCACGGTTCGCAGGTTCACTGTCTCTCTCTCTCTGATCGTTGGTGTTTGTGTGGTGTCTTGTCCTGGAAGTGCTCTCTTTTTGGCCTTGTTCCTTGCTCCTGCTCTGGACTGTTCGCTGTCGTTATGGTTGGATTTCTGGTCCTGGATTGTTTGTGCCCATTGCAGTCACCCTGCAACTAGTGGACTATTTCACTTGCAGAGTTGCACCCAAAATCTTGATCTCTATCTGCTGCTGATCTCTGCTTCCTCTAATAAACTGTTATTTCCCTTGACACTAATAGCACATGATTGGATTATTCATTCATATATGTTTAGATGTGTACCAAAATTTAACAGTAGTACACTTTTAGCATAAAGTACTTGAAGTGCTATATTTTTAATGTTGAAAACAGTGCTATTAATGACATAGTACAATCAAGTACACTATTTAAAGACACCATAAACATGTAGTAAAGTATATCATATCGAAGGGAATGTTAAAATAATTACAATACATTTGAAATAAACTATTGAACTAATGAACTATTTACTATCTATAAAAATATACATAAACACATTTTGTATATATTATATTAATGTATTATGTTAATGTAATTATTATATTATATTAATGCCTTATATATTAATCTTATATTTTAAATAAGTGTATTTTTCTATGCATGAGTATTTAAGTGTATGGAAGATGATTTCAATTGTAATACAAATGGTGACTTTTTTTTTTCTTTTTCTTTTTTAACAGAGAAAGTATGTTAAAAGCACATTTTGGTTCATATTCATTGTGTCCCAAAATAGCACATTTGAGTACACTTATATGTCCTTAAGATTATCTTAAGAAGTGCAAAAGAATAATTTTAGTATATTAAATACAAAATTAATGCGCAAAAAGAGTACTTTAAGTGGATTATGGAAGTGTATAATACTGAAAGTGTATTTTACTGCACTTTTTTTCACCTGGGTATTGATAAAGTTGCAGGGCAGCTGACAGGAACTTTCTGTACTTTTCTGAAGTGTAGTTTTATCCTACTCTGTTATATTTATTTGCTCAATATATTTTGAGGTTCTGGTTCTTTTGCTGTGGTAGGTAGCCCTTCGTATAAAAAATATTTCTCTTCATTGTACTTGGGCCCCCGTGCCTAGAATGGCTATGCATAAATCCGGGTTTGGGCACTACTCTTCTCGTTTGGTGTGCAACCGCCTTTAAACAGACGACGTTAAAATTTTACAAATAATTTTTTTGTCTGATCTGCCTCAGTGGTGTAGTAACAGCACTCGCCAATGTCAAAATGATTGAGATAAATTCTAGTGATGCTTCACTTTCAACAATGGAACAGAATGAAGTAACATGCAGGCAGCTATACATTTCATCATTAAATGTTTATTAATGTCTGACATATCTTGCAATAGAAATGTTAAAAAACTACATGAACTGCGGAAATGGCCTCCTCCTGGGGGTGACAACAGAGTTCCTCTGCCACAGAACAGTGTTCTGTTCCTTGTACTACTCCAAAGTGAGTTTTTAATTCCAGCCAGTGTTCTAGAATTCTCCGAACTGCAGTTTCCACAGATATCTATCTTGTTGCACACGCCTGGTTCCCTCAGTGGTCTCTATCCCTCGGGTGACCACCTGGCAATAGATCTGTTGCGGGACAGTAGATGTGATTTTGCGGGACACGTGTAAGATAGATACGTTTACTACTGTTATGCTATGTAAATACTGATTTACATCCGTTGTCATATGTGCTTATTTCTGAGCGCGCACATGTAAGCAAGGGGAAGTGTGTCCGTTTTGTGTGAGAGTGAAGAGAATCCACCTGTAAGAGAAGAGATTTGTGCTCGCTCATTTTGATGCACCTTTGCATTACAATAACACGTGCTGGACATTCCTCATTAAAATAACGCCATAGAAACTGCCCCAGAAGAACCATTAAAATAAGAAGAAAGTCGTGTCTGAAAGCTGCATTGATTTTTTTAATTGGTTAAAATGAATGGAGAACATCGTGTTTTTCAGTGTGCACTTGACCATTTCCGTCGGTGGTACTAGATCACTTGATGAGTCGCATCTACCAGACTACCACATCCAAGTACAGCAGGCGTGCAAAGTACCCAATTCCGACTCAGAGAGATAACAATACAGGTCTCTTTCAAGGCCATGTAATTGGAATAAGTGTATCCTAATCTCATGGGCAAGGACCCATTGGAGGGCAAGTCTAGTGCCAGCAGCCGCAGTAATTCCAACTCCAAACGTGAAATTAAATTTGCTGCTGTTAAAAAGCTCGTAGTTGGATGGTGGTGCGCTGCTGGGGAGTGAATGACCAGTGCTCTCTTCCACCTTCAGTAACCCCTATTGCTCCCCACTGCTCCAGGTGTGCGTTCACAGTGTGTGTTTGTTCACCACTCACTGCTGTGTGTGAACTGCAAAAAGTATTTCTGTCTTGTTTTCTAGTATAAATATCTAAAAGTTCTTGAATCAAGATGCATTTACTTGACAAGTAAAATGACTTAAGATATTATGTCTTGTTTTCTGGGAAAAATAAAAAATAAAAATCACAATTTTGGTAATTTTTGCTTAAAACAAGCAAAAATATCTGCCAATAGGGGCAAGAACAATAATCTTGTTTAGCCTTTGAATTAATATTTTTCTTACCCCATTGTCAGATATTTTTGTTTGTTTTAAGCAAAAAATAAAATAGTGCTAATTTTTGTCAGAAAACAAGACTTAAAATCTTAAGTCATTTTACTTGTCAGATAAAGGAATCTGCTCTAGTGCAGTTGTTTATAAAAGGGTAATCCACAATCATAGTCAGGATAACAGGCAAAGGTCATTAAAAAAACAAAACCACCAAGACACATAGAACCCAGATACCAGAACTAGGAGACACAGTATGACAACTCAAGACTTCACAAAAAGACTGAAAACACCAGACTTATATAGGCAGAGGTAATGAGATGAGATGAAAAACAGCTGTGGACAATCAGTGATGAGATATGGCAAAGGATATTGGGACATGTAGTTCGTAAGGCTGAAACAGTCTGGGATGGAGTGCCCTCTAGTGGACAACCGGGGCACTCCAGCCAGTCATCGTAACCGTACACTTGGATGGGTGAAATTCAGAGAATGGGACGTCACTTTCACTTCACTTTTTTAAACTTCTGAAACTTACAGTAATTGAGTGGCATGACATGCATATGTTTGTGTCCAAGTGCATTTTTTGTTTAATAATTTGATATTCATGTTTGATATGTATGATAATACATTTAAATTGGCATGATTTTATGTTTGAAACATTTCCTGTGAACAATTTTCACAAATACTAGTAGTTTTAAAGCTGTTCAGCTAATTGAAAGAGGTAATAAACTGAATGAATAAAGCATTAATATAGAGCTTTTTCTATGTAATATTGCACAAATAAAATGCTTTACAAATTATATCAGTGTCTCTCTTCTCCCACCACCAGTGTGCAGCTGATCCACCTGGAAAACCACAAAACCAAGAGCTGAAGATTTGTGTGGCATTCTTCAGTGTCTTCACAAATATACACTATCACTATAAACTCATGTGACAGACAGTGATTAACTTCATTGTTTTGTCTCTATACATGAAGAGACATTTGCACAGATGGGCAACATAATCGCCTGATTTTGTAAATGTGGACATTTACATTAAGCACCCAGTTTGCACTTATTTTAATTGCCTACGATAGCAGAAATGAAATGTTAACAAATATGTTACTGAAAACAGGTTTAATGAAGTTGGAAAAAAGAGGTTGTTCAGTTTCGTTTTATTGGCTATGTTATAATAGCCATGAACAGTATTTGGCTCTAATGTCACATATAATAATCTCAAGGCTTACTACGTTTTACATGATTCTTTGATTCTTTTGTAGTGTGTGTTTGGTGAAGTATATGTAACCCCGGCTTCAACGTTTATGTCAGGGCTGTATGATCTAATTCTAGTTGTCTGGGTTCATCTAAGGAGCTTGGTTTCTTCCCTGTAGGTCAACCACAAAGATGTAATTTTTTTTTTTTTGAATATCAGAATTCGGGGGGGGGGGGGGGGCTTCAAAAAATTATGAAACAACAGTGTACAATAACACAATCCCCAGCAATGATTACACTTGGAACTGATAAACCAGTTCAACACAACCGTGACCCAAAATAAATGGAAAGTCCAAAGTTCCTTGTGATGTGTGTGTAAAAGAAATGTCTCAGTCCTACCGCTCCCTTAGGAATGGCATTCAGTTTATCAAAGATGTATGAATGAAGAACTGAAGAGTTGATAGACGATGACGAGATGAAGAGCTGATAGATGTCTGTTTGAAAGGAACTCACTCCTGGAGGAACTACTCAGAGAACTCAAGTCCCAGTATCATCATCCAATGAATAGGTCAAGGGAAAAAAACAGTCTGAAACAAGTGTACATCTCAAATTAATAACAACTTCATCAGAACATTTAAACCATTCCTAATGAGAGAAATCAAATGTATTTTGTACATTCTGTATGTATGTTTTATCCCTTTTTATAATACAAAATAAAGTTTGGGAAATAAATCTGATTTAAGCTCTTTTTTTTTTCACACATTGTGACAAAACACTTAAATCCAAATGCATATATCAAATAAACAAAATTAATTACATCTTAATTGCTAACAGTTCCACTTAAACGTGGGGAAAAAATACGATTCATATGGGGCATCGGACACCGCGTGCTCACCATGATTAGCAAAGCTAGCACCATATAGCTGCACTTAGCTGCTCTCTTATCAACTTACGTCACAGTTGCACACTAATTTAATATTTCCTTCAATACAATCACACTCTGACTGGTATTTTTTTCAGATAGTACTACAATGACAACAAAATAAATATATACAAGCAGAATAGACTCACCAGAATGTCTTGGAAAACAAAGAACCACAGAAAGGAATGAGAAGTATTTCTTCAACTTCGGCAACTCTCTCAGCTTGTGTATGTAACAATAAAGCATATACTCAAAGAAAATTCTTCACAACAGAAATGCTTAATCTTTATCAAGGAAACAAGACACTCACATGCTGTGTGTAGTCTCTCATCACATTCACTTAATCTGCCATTGCCGTGCACTCTCTCCATGCACACGCTACCCCACCCTCTTAAAGGGGCAATACCAAATTAAAGCAGTGCTGTCTTGAAACATACTAAAAGTATCAAGGGTTACATATACTAAAAACAAACATTTTTCATGTGTGTCCTCCAAATTTACCCACAACAACCTAATCAGTGTGTACATGTAGAAATTCATTCATCAACTTATTCATCACTGGAGACGTCAAGTTTTGAGTGTTGTAGCGGCAAACTCCTCCTCACCGCTAATTCCTGATGGTTTAGAGAACAATTACTTCTCCTAGTTGTGTCAAAGAATAGTACAGCAGTGAGCATACCAAGTATGAATGCCTCGTCTGGGAGGTGCAGAGCAATATAAGGTTTGACACCTCCTCCAGCAACAACCAAATTTTCCCAGGTGTCCTATCCAGGGACTGACCAGCTTAACTCTTCTTAGCTTCAGTGGCAGTGGGCCTTGGGCTACAGGGTGATATGGCAGTAAGCATGATATTACACTATTTAGAGGATGCTGACTGATCTTTAAGACCTTCTCCCTCTCTTCTTCTTCTTAAATAAACACAAAAAAACTTCAAGTATGTGTTGGCTGGGACAAGAAATGTAAAACTAGGGAAATGCTATTTTATCAAACCTTTATTGAATTTAAAACATACAGGCTAAAAGATAAATACAGATATTCAAGCTGAAACTTGTTCAATGTAAAATTACAAAAGTTAGGTGGTGCAGCTGCAAAGAATGTCCCAATATGAAATTTAAAATCCTTATTTAAGGTAAATAAATAATCTGTAAATGACTGTTTGTTGTTGTTGTTGTTGTTTTTCAAATGTTTTAATTCTTGTTTAAAAATGTATTGTTTTCAGTTAAAGATATCTAACACTTTCAAACCATTTTCATGACTATATTTTTAAAATAATTTTAATTGCAACTCGCAAGTACATAAAAATCACGACACATTAATAATGATCCAACTGCAAGAGAAGAATAAGTGATGGAAATGTCATGAATGTTGATAAGTCTTGATAACAATTAGATTTGCTATTTTTTGTTTAGACAGCAGTCAGTCCTTTCAGATTATTAATGGTAATATGGCAACTCTCATGTTTGAAAAGAAAAGAGTAGGAAAAACTGTGAAACCCCCATCAGCCAGAACAGACCAGGAAAAAGTGAGGCTTGCAAGACCAGAGAAAGCACAGCAAAAGGAAAAGGGCTATGGAGGAAATTTTGAATGTCACAATGGAAACAACTATAGAACATAGGAGAGCTGCAACACTGATAAAGAGATCAATGTCAGTGTAGATGTACGGTATCTCAGAGCATCCTCTACACCAGAGAGTGGCAAGCGATCATGCAAAATCTCAAAAAGACTGCACTGTAAAACATGCAAAATGAAAAGAGAAATGGAAACTGCCAAAACACTGAGTGGTAATGTTACACACACACACACACAAAGGCATTTAATAGTTTAACCCTTCACTGACCTCACTACGTTATAATTCTGAAGTGCAAAAGTCCAATTCTTTGTCACACAGCCTAAAGTATCAGACAGGAACTCATGTGTATGCTTGGACCATGTGAATGTCAATGAAACAGTGTTTTTTTTTTTTTAATGAACAAATGGTTGGTCTGTCTTTAAATAAATTTAATTATAATTAATTTATAAAAATGACAATCTACATGAGCTAATGGTGTAAACTATAGGGAGTCCATTTTTTTGCACATTACTACAATATTACAATTATGCATATACAACAGTTTTTACATTAAGTTTACATTAAATCTAATTATAAAATTTATATTAGTTGTTGAAATACACTGATTTACACAGTTGCTGTTACTGTCACTTGTTCATTGAAATGTATTTAAACATATTAAATAATTAAATCATCACTAACAGGTTAAGTAAAATAGAATGAATATATATGCTAATAATTAGCCTAATAATTTTGTGTTTTAACTAGTAGTAAAGAGGAAGAGTTGATTGCGCTTGAACTGATAAAAATCTGTCACGACCAGTGTTGGGGAAAGTTACTTTTAAAAGTAATACATTGTGTTACTCCATAAAAAATTAACTAATTGCATTACTTAGACACTTTTTATGGAAAGTAATGCTTTACGTCAATTTTGTGTTACTTTTTGTCACCTGGGCTGGGCTTGATTATTTATTTTTAATAAAAGAAAACCCAAAAGTTATATTTGTGGTGACTGTACACAACAAGAATAAATTTTTAAAGTTCTCATGTTAACATACAAGGCACTGCATGGTCTGGCTCCTCAGTACTTGGCTGAGGTTTTAATTCCCTATACAGAGTGGTCTTTAAGTAGTTCCTAAAACACGGCTGTGTTCTGGGGGTGATCGGGCATTTTCATCTTACGCTCCCGAATTGTGGAATTCTCCCCCCGCTGACATCAGGGAAGCAAATTCGTTAGGTATTTTTAAATCTTGTCTTAAAGCAGGGCTACCCAACCCTGTTCCTGGAGATCTACCATCCTGCAGACTTCAGTTCCAGCCCAGCTCCAACACAGCTGTCTGTAATTATCAAGTGCTGCCTAAGAGATTAATTAGACAGTTCAGGTGTGATTGATCAGGGCTGGAGCTGAACTTTGCAGGATGGTAGATCTCCAGGAACAGGGTTGGGCAGCCCTGTCTTAAAACTTTTTCCCCCGGTTTCACAGACTAGGCTTAAGCCTAGTCCCAGACTAAAATGTAAGTCTGAGCTGTTTCAACTGAAATAAACTTGCACTGACTGATCTTAAAATATATCTGTGCATTCGTTTTGTCTCAAGATGGTCACCAGTAATGTTTTTTTCTAAGGCACATTTATAAAAATTACTCAAATGTCTTAATTGAACTACGGCCTAATCCTGGCTTAACCTAAGCCATGTCTGTGAAACCAGGCCTTTATTTCCGTCTTGCTTTTAACTTATTATTATTCTGTATTTTTGTGTTTTACTGTGGATTGTTGTGTTTGCTTGTGTTGTAAAGCGCTTTGAGAAAGTACCCCTTTAATGGCGCTATACTAAATAAAATTTTATTTAATATTATTATTATTAAGCATAAAATTAGTAAGCATCAGGCTGAAGAAAATGCCTCTGCACTTACTCCCAATTTCTTTCAACACAGGGACAGGAAAGGTGTCAGTGAATAAATAGGAAAACAAAGTAACTTGCGTTACTTATTTGAAAAAGTAACTCAGATATTTTCTTGTTAATTTAGAAGTAATGCATTACTTTACTTGTTACTTGAAAAAAGTAATCTGATTAATGTGTTACCCCCAACACTGGTCACGACACATCAAAAAGCATCAAAACAGCACTTATCATTTGAATTTTCTAGAAAAAAAAAATGACAGAATTTGAAAGATGAGACTTTGTTTCTTATTGAAAGTAACAAATATAAGTCAGAAGTCATAAAACTGGAAGTTACAAATTAAATTCGACAGCTGCAGTGGTTAAAACAACACTGTATTTGTTATGTACACATGCATACCAAACCGAAAGACTGAAAGCTGTTTTTAAAATAAATATATACTGTAAAGCCTTAGTTACTATGCTAAGTTGTGTATTTGTCGCACGCCCCATCCAGTCGGCAGTACTGCAGTTAAATCTGTTTGAATAAAACAATAAGACAGACACGTGCTGCTTTCATTAATGGAGTCCCTGTTGTAATGTTTATTACAATAATGAAATCAGTGTCTTATATAATATGAAAAGAAATAATAAGATATACTTCAAACGAAATTGAAGAACGAACTGAAATGATGTCATTTCGAACAAAATCAGCCCGAAACAAAGTTCGTTTTGGCAGTTTGAAACAGCTCACAAAAGCGAACTTTCTGAGGGAGTTCGTTTTGGCTCCTAAACACCTTTGAGATCCCATTGGTCCGTGGCGATTACGCAATCGGTGGGTGTGTTCTGGAACTCCGCCTTCTTTGACGTGCAATTTTTCCCCCCCGGTTCGTTTCTCATTCAGCGGAAGTCAGACAGGAGAACAACATCCAAAACAACAACACCAAGTTAGCAACATGAATACACTGGAGGGTCGAGTTGCAGAGTTGGTACAGATGTATCCGCACCTGTACGATCGCTCGTGGAGAGATTTTAAAGACTCGGAGAAGGCTTTTAATTCCTGGAAAGAAATTGCAACGAAGCTTGATGTTGCAATGTCGTCTCCTTCCACAGCCCCACCGTCATCATCATCTGGTCCCACCAGTGACAGTGAGGAAGATGAGCAGTGCTCAACCATTTCCCTGGATGACTTTGGCACTATAGTACTGCAGAGGTCAAGTACTCCATGCAAAGCTGCTACAAATTCAATGATGCAGTCATCTCCATCTTCACTCCCTTCTGTGCTATGCAACAAAAGGAAAAGGAGAAGGGACAGTGCAGATGATGGCATTGGACAGCTACTTACTTTCCTTGAGAAAGACAAAACTGACAGTTTTGATAGGCACGCACAGATTGTTGCAGATTTCATGCGCAAACTACCGCCATGACACTGTGCCATCTTCAAAAAATGCATACGTTATGTTTGATATATGCAAGACGTTATGTTTGATACTGAGATGCAGCTACTGAATGAGCAAGACAATGGCACAACACATTAGGGGCTGTTTGTATTTTGTAAGCTCTCTTGTGCAAAAAATAGTGGTTTTGGTTTTTCTAATAAACGTTGTAACACCACACTGCTGCAGCTGTTGTTTTATTATTACATCATAACACCAAACATCAAAATTACATCATAACACCACACAAAGTATAAAAAGGTGTAATAATGAAATGAGAAATATTACAGTAACAAACAGGTTTGTGTTACTGAGATGACTCCAATAATATGTTGTTTTTCACTTAAAGATGTAGTGGGACATCTCGGAAAATGCTAACTTTAGCCTGATAGCACTGAAAGCGAACGTCCCACCCTCCCTGCAATCGCCGTCCAAAGCCACGCCCCCTGAACACACATACGCTCAGAGAGCGGAATACCAGAGACAACATTCAATTACTACATCAACGGTTTCCAATAACAGTCCTCACGCTCTCCCCGCTCTGCACATTTCATATATCTTATCACGTCTGACTTTTGTTCTGTTCGACCGTAAGTCATAAGTGACCTGCGAAGTGGACATCACCAGATATTCCGCCATGATTCCAGTTCAAAGCAACCGTATATGTTCCATACAAAGGGCAATAAAGTGTGCAAGATGTGAATTTAAATTGTATTTATTTACAGAGGTATATTATGTCACACTTCTCTAGTAAGTTTCGTCTGTGTGTGAAGACGCTGCGCAGCGCAATCCGTGAATGAATGTTCCGAAGTGAAATAAATTTCCGACGGATTCTCCCTGCTCAGGGAGAAGGGAGCAATGAACACTGTGTAGGGAGCATGTCAATCGGAACACAGTTCATGCACGTAGCTCTCTTCTAACCAGCTGGTTATCTGAATCAGGTGTTTTAACTAAGAGAGACATGCAAAATATGCAAAACGGGGGGCACGAGGACTGGAATTGGGAACCGCTGGGCTACATCATGTGTCATTCACTGGTCAGAAAACTTTATAGCTAGTAAAAGTACTACAATACCAGAAGGAAGATGTGTGAATGGCTCATAGTCTGAAAAATGTAGCTTTAAAGGTGTCATAGGTGATTGTCTACAGAAACATGTTCGTCCAATCAAAACGCTCGGTCCGAGCGTTTTAATTGTCTTTTCTACCTGTCTGTCAACGTATGTATTTGCGTACCTCTGCGCACCCTGTTCGCGCAGACACGATACGTCATCAGCACACACGCATGCGCTGGCTGCAGGCGCAGCGAGAATGGCAGACAAACATCAACGGGTTGTTGATGTTTGTCTGCCATTCTCGCTGTCTGCACAGCGTGCGTGAACGTGCTGATGGACGTGTATCGTGTCTCTCTGCGCGAACAAGGGTGCGTTGAACAGGTAGCAAATACATAACGTGACCAGAATTACTTTAGCCTCTGTCATTTCCCCTCCAATCTCCAGGTCGAACCTCACCAGTTGACGTAGTGACGCAACATGTTTCTGTAGACAATCACCTATGACACCTTTAAAGCTACATTTTTCAGACTATGAGCCATTCACACTTCTCAGAGGACTGGTTATGGAAATAGAATGTTTCTTTTGTATTGCAAACACGATACTTAACTCTGAACCGCTCCTAATTATTATTCTTTAGTATGTACCAAACTGAATGGTCAGTTGGTCAGGTACCTGTCTCACACCTAGATAGACTTCATCATTGTGCTTCATCATACATTCAATTGAAACTACTTGAGAAAATCTTCGTTCTTCCTCGAAAATCTTTTTTTTTTTTTTTTTTTTTACAGTGTTTTACAAATGATTTTACAGTAATGGTTCAATATGCAGGTAAAAAAACGTAGGACAAATAAACTCAGATTAGAAACATTATGTATGTTTGCTGAAAATATATATATTTAGAAATAGATATATATATCAGTATTATATTATGCCTATATGAGCATATACATACTAGCATATGATAGGCAAATCCTGTTATTTTGATTTGATATTCAAAAAGGCTGATCATTATAGAAAGTTACATGTTTATGCATATAATAGGCTTGATGAAAATAATAAGCTAAGTGTTTATGCTTTTACTAATCGTATGTGTATTCAATGGAATGAAAACAGCCACACTCATTGGTAACACACAAAGCTCAATTTTATTGTCACATTAGCTGTACATCTGTTATAAACTTATATTCGCATGTAGTGATTGAACAGGCAAGTCAGCTGCTCAGTTAGGCAAGGGCCCTTAACGCAGTCCACGTGAAACAACACAATTTTGCCAGGGAACAGAACCCTCCGGTGTTTGGAAACACAAGTCTCTCAGAGCATTCCTGGTCGCAGTAGCAGCTTGTGTTCTGACAGAACGGGTAGGCCTGCCGAAAGCGACCAAGTTACTTTTAGCCTCTGTCATTCCCCTCCAATCTCCAGGTCGAACCTCACCAGTTGACGTAGTGACATCAGCCAGGTTTGGTGTGATGTACCTGGCTTTTTCTGCTGATGCAACATCTGTTGATATCAGGTAGTTGTGTAGGGCCACGCAAGCTTGAACAATACTCACTGCCTTTTCAACAGAACTCTCGATGCATCTCCAACGATGACATGAGGACACAGTTTCTGTCCCAGGTAGGGCTTTTGGTCTGGGCAAATCCAGCTGTCCTTGCAACAAGGCCCTTCCAAAAGAGCTCTCTTGAAAGACACCTCCATCACTTTCACGGCCATAAGCACCAACGTCCAACATAGTGAACTTGTATTGTGCGTCGCACACGGCTAGAAGCACAATCGAATGTGTCCCTTTATAATTAAAATACAGACTCCCGCTCCGTGCTGGTGCTCTCACCAAGACATGTTTTCCGTCAATGGCTCTGATGCAGTTCGGAAAATTCCACAGCCTCCAAAAGTCCGTCGCGATGGTTTCCCATCGTGTTTGTGAGGGTGCAGAGACGAACTCATCTTTGAGGGCTATCCAAATGGCCTCGCACATCTCCGCGACTATCTTGCGGGCCGTGCACGGTCCGATCTTGAATGTTTCGGCCACACTTTGTTGCGTGGCCCCACAAGCTAGTATTCGGAGTGTTAAGGCCAGTCTCTCCATAGTGGAAATCAGTGTCCTGTGCGTTTCTACATGTTTCACATATGGCGATACCCTTTTCAGGAGATCGTCGAACCTCGCGGCACACATTCTGAAGTATGAAAAATGCACTTCCTCATCTGTGCTTCGCATTTGCTGAATAAAAAGGGCAAACTCGCCATCATTCTTGCTGTTTTTGTTAAGTGGACGCACATACCATCTACGTCGCTTGTTCTTGTTCTTTTTCTTTGCCATTGAATAGAGCAATGCTACTGCCAGATGTTTACGAAACTGTTCTTCTCTCACAGCCGCCATTGTTGTTGTGTTGTTTAGGGGGTACACGCGAGCGACGTAACATGTTAACCCCGCCTCCAGCAGCGCGGGGGTGTTGGAATGTTCGAAAACTGTATACCGTCGCTCGGCCTTTTCAAACTTCTTTTTGCACCCAAACGAAGAACGAAAACGAGCTTCGTTTGAAGTATATTGGGGCCTTAAGAGGTGTGTTGGACTTGAAGCAGCACTGACTGACGGTGACTGTGTGTCAGAGTACAGTGAGAGCTATAAAGAGCAGACAGCTCCTTATGCTTTCGAATCGCTCTCGCGGTACTTTGTCATCATACACCAATCGTTCTGCGCAGCGCCTCTGCAAGTCAAACACAATTAATAACTAGAGCGCATTAGCATCAGTGGTTCGCTGCTCAATCGCGAGTTACTGTCAGAAACGTTAGCCACCCTCAATACCACGACTGAGGTGAGACCCTTGAGCAAGGCACCGAAACCCCCCAACTGCTCCCCGGGCGCTGCAGCATCGGCTGCCCACTGCTCCGGGTGTATGTTCACCACTGTGTGCATGCACTTGGATGGGTTAAATGCAGAGGACAAATTCCAAGTATGAGTCACGATACTTGGCCACACACCACTTCCCTTTCCCCCCCTTTCCCTTTCCCTTTCCCCTTCCCCTATTACAGTCTACAGTTTGCTTGCTAGCTATGCCCTCGTCACGTAAATGCATATTACCTGGTTGCGATGATTTACAAAACCGCTTGGTCTCCTCATTTGAATCAAGCTGCTAAAGGGTGTATCCATTCAGACGGCAGCTTTCCGCGAGTGGGCGTGGTTTCAGTGCCGCCAGCTGACACGCCCTCAGCGTTTGCAAGCAGAGAATACTGCTTATTTTTTCAAGATTTTGATACCTTATTTTATTAACTTGCCGGGGTTTTTTTATCATTCAAATTTGACTGAGTAGTTAATAAAACATTTTTCTGTGGTTTTACACGGACTTTAAACACATTTATGCACTTTACCAGTGCGGTTGTAATCATTTCTAGAAAACCTTTTGAGTGTTGTGTGTTTTGGGCCTATTGCCAATAACATGAAATGGTTTGTAATTACAGGTATGTGTTGGTATCTATTCAGTTCAATTCAAGTTTATTTGTATAGCGCTTTTAACGATACAAATCATTGCAGCTTTACAGAAAATTTTAAGTTTATACATTTAGGAGTAGATTATTAGTGATATAGAGAAAATCATACAGTTAGTTAAATTACATGTAATCAAACAGATGGTGAACACTATTAACTGCAGGGATTATAGGTTGCGATTAAACTTAAACGTATTGTAAATTTTAAGTGATTAAACTAATAGCAAAATTTTGTAGTTTTGTATGTTGTTCCAGGTTTAGCATAATCTGAGGTCCTCAGGGGGGGTTGGCATCATCTCATCTCAGATCTCAGATCTAATTGTAGAAATGTGTGCTTCTATAACTACATGACTTCATGTTGTCGACTTACAAGAGACCAGAAGAGCATGAATCACATTTGCAATGCTTAACTTTTCTACCTTACTGCTTTTCCACTTTCACTCATATATTTTGGCTCAATACTTGATGGACTCAAAGCAGCCATTAAAACAAGCAGCAGGCTGTTCATTAACACACATTCAGTTACAGTCATCAGCAGGCTTCTGTGTCATAATAGTGGTAGTTTGCACCTTGTAGACTTGAAGACTACTAAAGAGTTCACCATTTCCTTAACCAACACTGATCTTTGTTAAGTTTCAAGACATAATGGTTGAGGTTAAAAGTGTACTGGGTGATAACAAAGCATTAATAGCTGGTCTGTAGTTGAAGTTATCCATCAGACTCTACATGATTCAAACCCACACTGAAATCTTCTCTCAAAGAAAGGGCTTCATTTCTTCTAAACGAACTCTTTATTTGTCATTGAAAAAACATTTAATTACTAAAATGCATTAATACATTTAGTTACATTGACAAAAGTAGCATTGAGGGTCAGATGAAGTAGAAGCAGCACCTCAACCCTTTAACAAATTTCTAAGCCATTTAGTAGAGCATATTATGACTACATCGCTGTATTATAATGAGAAATGTGTTAAATTTACCCTGATTGAGCCAGCCACTCGGAGTGAGTGTGTTTTGCTAAAACATTGTCTAGATGCCTCTTTCTCTTGAAATAGTGTAACTTTTCAGTTACAATAAATATCACCCTAAACATCTGCTTAGAGTTTGGTAGGAACTTAAAACCTAAGGATATTTTTGACATATTGTAGTTTCTGAAACTAAGCTAAAATTTACAGTTAGCTACAAAATACTTCTGATCATTCCTAATTTTAATGACACATGTAATAGTTTTTTAAATATATTACATTGAGTGGTGGCGGTGAATAAATTCACTAAGCACTGTATGTATATGCATGTACATGCCAAAATCATTTTGAAAGTATTTTTAACATGTTCAACCAAATGATTCAACTGTGCAGTTGTAGTGAAGGTAGTAAAATGAAGCTATTGCTTCAGTGAACTTCAGTGAGTGCATATGTAAAAGTACAGTTTGAATGGATACAGCAAAGCTTCACACTGTACCTTTAAAAATAAAACTATTTAGTTCTTTAAAATAAATAGTTATTGTTACAAAGTTGATTAAAAAACAGATGAAAAATAAAAAAGTAAAGTTTAAAATCCTCATCTGTAAGTCCCTTTGGATAAAAGCATCTGTTAAATTAACTTAAAAAGTTAAATAAATAACAGTACGTAAATGTAATCATAATTAAATTAAGTATTATTACAAATGTAATTCTATTTTTACCATAAACTAAACTGAGCTGATGGTGATGTCACTGTTTTCTCATTCTATATGAAACTCATTCCATAATTTCACACAGAACTCAACTCATGAAGATGTGACTTTATAGTAAAGCAGTGTTTCAGCAAATAAAAATATGCAATATGTTTAGAATATGGAATTTTAAGAAAGATTACTCTCTATTATGGTGAAAGATGTTTGCATCTATTTACTAAAATGCAATTTTACCTGATTTGACTGGTAGAGTGTCTTATAACTGCCTAGAATAAAAGGACTCGGTCCTCATGCTGAAAAAGCTAAACCAAGATATTCATACGACATAGTAAGCAAACATATACAGTACATGACATTCTGCTTATGTAAAAACTACACTATTCATTTCTTTCTAGTGCTTTGTCATTCAAACGAGTTTCTATTTTTTTTTGTCTGCTCCATTAACATAATGGCCCATCACTGTGAATCACTGCTGTTTATGGTGGGAATGGTCTTCAAATGCTAATTGGCTCGTCAGGTTGTTTGCTCAGGATTGGTCGCCTGTTTTGCTGCTCTGATCATTTAAAGCCTTCACAGCACACAGACTTCAGTAGATCTCTTCTACACTGACTGAAGTCACCTTGACAAACTTATTTTCTTTCTGGAAAAAAAATCCCCATTTGGAGATATTTGGGCACCGAAATGGCTTCTGAGAGGTAAATACTTCACGCGGATACATTTTCTACGTTGTTTTGCGCTTTGATCTGAACGAAAATAACATACCGCGTGGCACAGCTGACACAGAACAGCATATGCTGTTTACATTCAGTGGATACTCTCCAAAATGGCGTCAGGCTGATGCAGAGGAGACAAATTGTTGAATAAAGTCTTCTTTTTTCTTTGCGCACAAAAAGTATTCTCGTAGCTTTGTAAAATTACGGTTGAACCCCTGATGTCACATGGATTATTTTACAGATGTCCTTGCTACATTTCTGAGCCTTGATCGTGTAAGGATCCTTGCTGTCTATGGAGGGTCAGAGAGCTCTCAGATTCCATCAAAAATATCTTAATTTGTGTTCCGAAGATGAACGAAGGTCTTATGGATTTGGAACGACATGAGGGTGAGTAATTAATGACATAATTTTTATTTTTGGGTGAACTATCCCTTTAATAGTGTATATTTGTAAAATGTGTCATTTGCAGTGTTGTGTAAGTTACTCAAAAAGAGTAATCCACTACAAATCACTTATTACTTACTAAAAGTGTAATTTGATTACATTAATTTTTAAATGCAGTGATCAGTAATCAGATTACTAATTACTTCAATTGAAAAGTAAACTTGAAATAAACCTGAACGTAATCAAACTTAACAAATACACTACAAAGAGAAACTCATAGTTCTTTCATTAATTTAATATTGACTGAAAAATTACATAACCGTTATTTGTATACACTCCCAATATCAACAAAACTTTTTTTGGGGGGGGGGGCTGGGTTTGTAAAATAAAGAAAACAAATAGGGTGTGCTTTCTGCATTCTCAGTCTCCGTGAATATCCTCCTGAAACGAGTCAATAAAATGAACAAATATGACATGAGAAATATATCTAAAGAAACCCAGATAGCATGTAGTAACCGAGTGTGGCCCGCAGCTCACTCTCACGAATGTGTTTGTGATGCGGCTGTAAAGCACTGGGCCGATTACTGTTCACCGTAACTGGCGAGTCTGGCTGTAGAGTCCGGGCCACTTCTGGCAATGACTCGGCATGGTTCAGTCATAGATGGTTACATTAATATAGCAATAATTATCATAAAACTGTTCTAAACTTGACTTAAGGCCTTTACAGTATTTCATAAAGTTAACTACACGTTTAATATCGTGAATTTGTCAAAAACATAATATCTGTGATAAAAAAACAATATTAAAAGTGCTTTATACAGAACATCTAATATTTATAACAATAGCAAATCTATTGATGTAACGTGCAGCAGTTCATTCTTTTATACGCTTGCTTGTATGTATTTTAAACACGCTTCATTGCGCTCTAGGTGTTTCATTCACCTTCATTTGCGCAGCATGGGCAGAGTCACGTACCTGTGTTCGAGGGTGACGTCCGCCATGTTTGTGTGGTTTAGATGCAAACAAAACAATGGATTATTTACCAAGAGATATGGATGCATGGACTCATTTCGATAAAACAATTCTGGTAAGCATCGTTGAGCATTTATTTTGAGTATTTTACTAGAGCAGGCGCTTATAAGCTCATAAATTTCTTTCAGGATTTCTTGCTTTGCCCAAAACGCAAGTTAAAAATAAATAATATCTTTTTCATCTTTGATCTAAGTATTGTTGTGTGGGTCTAGAGTGTTTATGCTACAGAAAACTTTGACGAGAAACACTATGGTCCGCCAACAGACGAGGAAGAGGAGGATGATGGCAGTCCAGCATATACAAAGAGAAAGGTTTGTATTTTTAGCTTCCGAATTCTTATTTTTGTAAATGCAATTCCAATTAGCAAACGTTGTTTTTCTCCCAATATTTCTTAAAGGACATGAGTGAAGATGATTTGTTTTAGTGTGTATATAAGATCATTGTTTTCAGTGAAAACAGTCATATATGCATCAGTATGACTGAGATCATCTGCAATAGCTCTGTCCTGCCTTTACTGCTACTAAACGTAAGCAGACTGTACATGGACAGATGCTCACCTCTGCCCAAACACATGACTATAACACAAACACTGCATCACAGTTCATCACTTTTGTTGCTACTTTAATTGCTTCTTCACTCAGGATGTAGAGACACAAAAGAGTAACTGATTATTTCTCTTAACATGCCACAAATTTCTTTTAATATTTATGTTTTGTAGTAAACAAGAGAAGTGTCATCGCTGAAGGAATGGCAGACGTTTCTCAGACACCTGTAAACACTGAGCAGTGGTTGGAGTCCAAGACAGTGGACATAATCTTTGTTATACTTCTCTGACTGGACAAGCAAGGAGCATTAGAGCCAATGAGAATGTAAGTTGAAGTAAAATGTCTGCATTGACCATTTCACCATGTTATTTCCTCAATAACTGGGGGGAATATTAATTGAAGAGGCCTACTGATCAACAGCAAACTTTGGATCTACTGAATGTGAATTTTTCAACCATTTTATTGCGGCGTTCAGTTATTTTTCTGCATAGCGATGACTAGTGAAAAGTGTTTGTTATTTTACTTAGATGTATAGTTAACCAGAATTCTGTCATTTACATTTTACCAAACCTTTGACTTTTGTTTTTCTGCAGAACTCCAGAGAAGTTACTTAGAAGAATGCTGGTAATCAAAACCAACAAGTTTGTCTAGTATGGACAATATGAAGGGGAGTAATGATTTTTATTTTTGGGTGAACTATTTAATTAGTATGCTACACACTAAATATTAATAATGCTGGGCACAGCCACTTATTGTGCTGTTATTGCAGTTGGTGCTGTAAATAGTCTGTCAAACAACAGGTACATTGCTACAATATATATTTAATGTAGTTCACTTTGGTGCATTATGTTAGACCTTTACTAATAGATACTTGTATATTATTTGCTCTTTACAGGTGCAGAAATGAAAGCTTCCAAAGATATCACCGAATTAAGAAGTGGAAAGACATGTTACCCCACACCAACCATAAATCCATAAATCAAAAATAATCCATGGTAATAGTTGTAAATGATTAGATGATTAAAACAGTACAAAATGTGTTTAATTTCAAAACTTTGCCATTTACCAATGTGTTGTTCAAAACACTAAGTTTTGATATCTCTTTACAATAAGGTATCATTAGTTAACATTAGTAAATGTTGAAATTAACATTAAATAACAACGAGCAATACATTTGTTATAATATGTATTAATATTTGTTGCTGTTAAAAAAAAACTGTTCTTTGTTAGTACGTTAGGTCAGATCCATTAAATAATGTCAACAGACAACTTTAGTTTTTAATAATGTATTAGTAAATATTGAAATCAACTAATGTTAGTATGTTAATATATTAACTGCAGTTCACTAAGGTTAATATTAAGTCATTGTTAGTTCATGTTAGATAGGTAACTGATGTTAAATGAAATCTTACTGTAAATTGTAGTGTTACATGAGTGTTTAATGTTTATACTTGTTACATTTTAGAATCCAAGTATAAATAAATGCAAGGGTAATTTTGCTAAATGTTATGTTTTAAATATATTTTCTGTATAACATTTTTTTTTTGGCTGTAATTGCATAGTTTTGTAAATAAATTGTTGTGTAAATCAATTTTCCTCATGCCAACATTATCAAGTGAGTTCTTTACTTTAAAATTGCATTCATCGTAATGAGACGTTTATGTCTATATAATTAAAAAAATGAAAGTAATCATTTTGGCTGCGTATCAATTTTAAATGAAAGATTAGTGAACAGTAAAGTAGACATTAAAAATGAAATCAGGCTATGTCCGGCGCGCTGTGCACTTTAGTGTCGGGCCACAGGCATTCAGCCCGAGTGCAGCAGACGGAGTCGGGCCGAGGGGAAAGTCTCCGGCAGACGAGAATCTAACCGGAACTGGCCTGAGTGTTTTTTGCTATCTGGGAAGCTTGAAGTGTCTATTTTTAAATGAAGTCATGTCGAAAACAAATATTCTCTGATAAAATAATTCATATGAAACCAACGTGAGGTACAGTCTTTCCCGTCTGAGCTCACCTGTAATGTGATCACACCCATGCAGATCGCGTGCTATAAGATAATCATCCACGCCAAACCATGCTTGAGACATGCAAATATGTAAGCGCCCACATCACCTCTGTAAACAAAGAAAGATTCATCAAGCTCATCTCGACTACTTTTCGATTTGGAAGGCGGCACGCTGTTATGAATAAGCCTTGAATTTATCTCAGAAAAATAATGCAATGCGACACGGCTTAATCCAGCGGAGGATCTCATTCTGATGAGTCATTTATTTTTATTTATACATGGATTAAAGCAAAAAAAATCTTCTGACTGAAAATTTTTCCTCGGCCAAACCCCATTCCACAGCCATACCTGTCACACACCCAGTTTAAGAGCCATGTTTTTCTTTTTGTAATTAGAAGTTCTTGTCCTCCTAATTTAAGAAATTTATGAGTACCTTCTAATCAATAATAAAACAATTCTGATAAAAAAAAAAAATAAAAAAAAAAATTGCCGCCTTAATACAAGGTGACATTTGACTCAAAGTGATTTACAGGGGCATTTTCTTTTACCTTTGTAAATGCATTTTTCTAATTTTATTAAATGTATACAGTATTTCCTCTAGGATATTTTCCAGCTGTGGTGGAAGGACTATTTCCCATGGACCACGCCCCCTCCCCACCAAGATTCAAGCGCACTTACAATTGAATTTATTTTAACTAAAAAAGACAAGTATATAGTAAATAATCAAATAAGAACAAATAAATTAATTACGATCAATAGTACAAACAAAAACAATAAGATACAAATTAAATTATTAGCACTTAGTTAGGTCTAACTATAATCTATTCAACTGTAAAATAACACTGGATAGTCTTCACTGTATAATGAAAGACAGCAGCAGGTTTATTTAGGCTGCTGTCTCTTTAAGACCTCATGCATGGATCTAATATGTTACACATGGCTCTATGCTTACTTTTCTTTTTAGGAGCGCTTGTCCTCCTAATTTAAATGACTTTTACTCTAGGTTTGAAGAATCACCCCACACCCGCCCTGAACACCTCTCCACACAACCATTCACACCTCCAGCAACCCCCCTCTCCCCCACACCTACAATTCAAATCAGCGAAGAAGAAGTGCGCCAGGTCTTCAGAAAGAACAAAAGAAGGAAAGCACCAGGCCCAGATGGTGTGTCACCAGCCTGCC
>JAFVLL020044627.1:0-28575 GCA_021397915.2 Tor tambroides | reverse complement strand
TTGTAAGAGCCAGTGCTATTAAAACTAGAATACTCACTACAGACATGCAAGATTGAATTATAAGAATCATTTTTTATATCAAGCTTCTCGTCAAGCCAGTGGGCACCTCGGTTTAAAATGCTGCACGTGTCTCAGGATAACTCGACAGTGCTGTATATTTCTGATATGTGAGACATTTGGGGAATCGAGAATACAGATTTAAAAAAAAAGAAGATATGTCCAGGGTCTATAATTATGTACAATAAGCTTGTTTTCTCATAAGATCTGCTACAGTAAGGGAAATGCTACAGTTTCAATGTTTTGGAAAACAAACTAAATCTTCCCCCTCACGAAAATAAACCCAAACTAAACATTTACAAGGCTCATCCCAGTTTCTGTACAGTACGTGCTGATGCCAGTGGGATAATCAGGTACAAAGTCAACATCAATACCCAGGCTGGTTGAGGATTCTGAGAGCGGTGAACTTCAAATGCCACCTCAGATGTACAGCTGAACGCTGTGTAATACTCATGTATAAGCCCTGATTTAAAGATCGTTGTATCACTTTTTCAAATTGCAAAATGCTTACAGGCTGCGTATGGCAACAGAACTCGCATGTGATCTTCTATGTAAGCACAGTAAAGAACTTCAGTGATAAATTAAAACACACTGGATTCTGTTTTTCAAATCTGCAGGATTCAATTCTGTCTTTAGAATATTTAAATTCATTTAAATAAATTTAAAATCTACTTGATAAAATATATTATTTTTTAAAAATCATATATATGTATATAGGGATGCATTTTATTCTAATTAATTTATCACAGATGGTTTTACTGTGCATATTTCTATTACTCAGCTTTCCGATGAGCTTGCCTAGAGCTTTGCTTGGTATGACACAGAACAGAAGAGATAGCACTTATTGCTCAGACAGTTCTGAGGTAAAGATCAATGCATAAGCTGGTGGTACAGCATGTCTGATTATCACCGGATCTCCTTTAAATTTTCAGTTTCGATTCACCAACCTGCCTGTGTATTTTAACAGTACACAAAATTACGAACCTCACATCTTAGGTAGAAAAACCCTACCGCAATTTTTGATCAGTAAGTCTTACAAAATGCATAGAAGACCTGTATCAAAATGCCCTTTTTTCTTCTTCTTGGTTTTTTTTTTTTGTTTGTTTGTTTGTTTTTTGTCTCCTGAAATGAAGATTCCGCATGATGCTCGATGCTGATTGGTGGAGGGCTTAGGATGAGGACCAATCAGGCCTTCGTTTTCTTGTTTTCACGATTTTTCAGAAATGTCGAGGGCAATGAAATGGGTCTGAAATATTGAATCGGAAAGCATACAAACACAAAAAAGTACCAAAATGGGGGGGGGGAATAAAAACTTTGGGTCCTGATTTTGAGCTTGAGGGAAGTCTGTCTCGTATAAAGGAATATCGCATGAGGCACTTGTAATGGCTCTCTTTCACTTTGACTCACTTAGCTGAAGTTTCGCAGAGCGTGTGCAGAATATTTTCCCCAACTCGTGAACCAAGTCTTGCAAAGATATAGATGTTTAAGAGGCAGAACAGTATTGTGTTGCACACTTTCTACTATGCTACGTCTTATATTCTTTTACTTGTATTTGTTTCTCTTTTTTTTTTTTTTGGTAAACACTGGCTAAAGAAGCAGAAGGCACCTGGAGAGGTTTGATACGGCTCACTGGCCTTATAATAAAATTCTGTTATCTTCCTTCCCCCCTCTTTCAACAGCAAGCCCACCACGCACACACCAGGGGAGGGGTTACAGTCCAGTCACAAACAGCAAGCAGCTAATAAAATCTCTTTAATCACTTAGTCCTGCTCCTGAAGATCTGTTTTCGATCTAGTATGCTTTCAGAAATGTAGCTCTTCAGGGGCACGACTGAGCGAACGTGTCTTAAAGCTTCCTTTTCATAATAGAATTTTTGTTGCATTCTTATGAAAATACATGGAAAATATGCAAAATAAACATGTCAAATGATATGAAAAAAGACACATGCTATGAAGGACATCATGAATCATAGATGAATACTAACTGACCTCGCAGTTACTGTCATGCTGGCCACATCATAATGGCAGCATTTGTTCATTTTCTTTCCTTGGCCACTGGATGGCGATAAAAATAAAGGATTGATTGGCCTGGATGGGAGACCTATGTGGTATCTGGATGATACCAGTACCACAACTCTAGTACTATATAGATATGGATTTGAGACGGAAGAACAACAGATGGGATGGTGATGGTGTACTAAAAACCACATATACAGAGACAGAGCTGGAGAGGCTGGATGACAGTTTGTGTGTGTGTGTGTGTGTGTGTGTGTGTGTGAGAGAGACAGAGAAGAGAAAAGAAAAGAAAGTTAAAGGGATAGTTTACCCCCTAAAAAAAAGGAAAAATTTGTCATCATTTAGTAACACTCAAATCGTTCCAAACCTGTATGACTGTTTTCTTCCATGAAACACAAGAGGATACATTTTGAAGACAAGCTTCAAAAATGACGCAAAGGCATCATTAAAAGGTCATTAAACTGAATTTGCGTCATCAAAGTGGTTCAGTCGATTTGATAACTAAAGTCCACCTAAAAATTTTAATTTTGTCATCATTTATTCACCCTCATGCCATTCCAAACCTGTATGCTTATCAAAGAGTTTTGGGCCCCTTTCACTTCCATAGTAATTTCTGTTCATATACTAGAAGTAAATGTACCCGAAACTGTTGGTTACCAACATTCTTTAAAAAAAATGTTTTCCACAGAGTCAGTCACAAGTCAGATTTGGATTTGTCAATAGCGTAGCTTTGTATGAACCACAGCTCACACAAAATTCACTTTCAAACCAAGCAGGTTTCTGTTGGTCAACGCAGCAAATTCGCATGACCGACTGAAGTTGTTGCAAAATACACAAAGGGAAATCTTTCAGCCTCCCGTTAAATTCCAGATAGCGTGGATTCCTATTAAAATGATTGGATTTCAACAGCAAAAATTCACTGAACAATGGTAAATGGGACAGCACCTTAATTCACTGAAATCTGCTCTAGCTCTCTTTGCAATGTTCATGACATTTCATGAGAGGTAGGAAAGATTCATAAATAAATCATTCTTTTTTTTTAATCACTTGATTAGATTCACAAAAATTGAAATGGGCTGAACCAGTTTGTGTGTTTTTCACACAGCTATAATATGACTTTAGAAGACTTGGAATAGAGTATACAAGTCATATGAACCATTTTTGGTGCTTTTGCATCTTTTTTTAACCTTAAAATCTTCAGTACCCATTCATTCACGTGAAAAAGTGCAATTAGCACAATTAAGTAAATTCAAAAAAATAGTCATACCGAATTGGAACGTGATGAGGCTGAGTTTTTAAGTGAACTATCCCTTTAAAGATTTAGCATTAGGACCACAGTCCTCCCTTATTCTGGCTCAGCCTTTTCCCCTCTAAAACCTGAGAGAGTTTGTGAGGGCTGGGGACTAGCCAGGGTCCCGGGGCTGTTGTCGGAGATCCAGGAGCCTGTAGAGGGCTGATGGCATCCAGGGGCCACTGAGTCCCCGAGAATGCGATGCTGGCTGCAGACACACTGACTTCAGAGAAGCTGTGAGCCGATTCTGCATCATCGTCATTGTCCAAAGGCATGAGGAAGGAGAAAGGTGTGCGCTGTGTGGCCTCCGTTGTGCCGGTTCTGTTGTGATCCCTCTTTTCTCTTCCGACACTCCCTCTCTCTTTCTCTCGGTCTGTTAGGAGGCTGTTCTCTCTATCTGAACTAGCATCCTTCGCTTTTCGTCTTCCCTCTCCAACGCTATTACTTTTTTGCCTTCCTCGTCGTCGTTCCTCTTCTCCCTTCTTTTCTCCTCGCGTGTCATCCTCTTTCTCTTCTCTCCGTGGCCCCTCTCGGCTCCTCAGCGTGCCGGGTAAACTCCGTGAACGTGCCTGTTGCTCTCTCCTTCTTCCTGCCGACTGGGAGCTACCAGCCGTACTAACGTCCTCCGCCCAGCCCCGCTTGCCTTCCTCCACTCCTCTTCCTCTGCTCCTTGCCCCTGATTCCCTCCTTTCCTTCCCCCTCCTCTCTCTCCTCTCTCGTCCACTGTCATCCACCCATCTACTGCTCCTCGAAGGAGAGAGATCCACTGTAGCCATACTTGGCTCCTCGGAAAAGAGGGAGGAGGGGGAAACGGCTCCAGTCTCATGGTCTGAGAAAGAGAGAGAGTTGAATGATAAAACATTAAGAAAAAAAGAGGTGTCAGATAAGGGTTGGATGATGGAGAAGTGGGTGGATGAATGAGAGCACAACCACATGTGATGTACCAGTGACTGTTCTGAGATCAGTAAGGAGTTATTCCCTGCAATCTCAGCCTGAGTTAAGGTCTGTGATGGAGGCGGTGGGCGAGAAATGTCTCTGAATGCTTGAGTAAACTACACTGTCAGTAAAACAATGGCATTAGCGTTTTGTTGCATTAACAAAAAAACCTGATTACTATGGTAGGGAATTCCTGATACCTGTTCTTTATGCTTATTTTGGACCTAAAGTACATCTCAAATCAATATTTGGATGATTTTGTGAATCTCTGCAATGATAGTTCTTTATCAAAGGCTATAATTTAACAGAAAAATGGGCAGCAACCAAAGCATCATGCCCATTCAAAATGAAAAGAAAAACATTTTGTGAAGTGAATTTGGCCACACTTTATTTTAAGGCCTAATTCTAGCTAGTAACAAACCATTAACTATGAAATTTGCCTCAATAAACTCCTAATTTGCTGCTTATTAATAGTTAGTAAGGTAGTTGTTAAGTTTAGGTATTGGGTAGGATTAGGGATGTAGAATATGGTAATGCAGAATATGCTTTATAAGTACTAATAAACAGCCAATATGTTAATAATAGGCATGCTAATAAGCAACTAATTAATAGTGAGAATTGGTCCCTATACTGAAGTGTTAGCATGAATTTTTTAATAAACTTAAAAAATAAATAATAATAATTATTATTATTGTTATATACACTTCTGTAAGTGTAGGGTCAGTAAGATTTTTCTTATTCAGCAAGAAGAATGCATTAAATTGTTTAAAAGTTAAAAAAAAAACAATTTTCAGAATTCTGAAAATATACAGTGCCCTCCAAAAGTATTGGAACAGTAAAGACAAAATTGCTCTGTTGGCTGTGGAGTCAAGACATTTACAAATATGATTAAAAGATAAATATGAGACAAAACTACAGAATGTCACATTTTATTATTGGGTGATTCAACACATAGATGTTTTACCAGCTAAGAAGTTCAGCACTTTTAGAGTTTCATCCCCCTATCTGATGTGAGCATAAGTATTGGAACAGTTGCCTCACAGGTCTTTCTAAGTGATCAGCTGTGTCCTGTTGCATTAATTATTCAGAAAAGCAGGGAATGTGTCGTATCAGTTATATCCATTACTTCTGCATTCTGAGTCTTGCATTCGATGATGACGACACACAAACCAGGATGAAGACGAAGGAGCTGACTTTGAGAGGAAAGCAAGCAATTTGGATGCTAAAAGAAAAGGACGAACTCAATTAGAGCTATAGCTAAAACAAAGGGCATGGAGAAATCAAGAGTCTGGAAACCACCAGCGACACCAGCAACCAACAACGACCTGATCGGCTGAGAAAAATAACAGTAGTTGATGACAGACAAATCATAAAAGCTGTGTCTGTAAAAATCACCAACAACCTCCAGAAAGCTGGGGTGATGCACTGACAATCTACTGTCCTCAGGAGACTTTGACACAAAATCACCAACAACTTCCAGAAAGCTGGGGTGATGCTCTGACAATCTACTGTCCTCAGGAGACTCTGAAACCTCTGACCAGCACCAAAAATAGAAAGGCAAGAGCACAAAGGTGAGCCAGAAGAGTTTTGGAACTGTGTTTACGAACCGATGAGACAAAGATGAACCTTTATCTAAGTGATGGGAAAGCAAAAATGTGGAGAAAAAAAAAAGGGAACTGCAAATGATTCTAACCATACAGCCTAATCTGTAAAGCATGGTGGAGGTGGTGTCATGGCATGGGCATGCATGGCTGTATCTGGAAAAGGCCCTCTCAACTTTACTGATGACTTAATGTATGATGACAGTAGCAGAATGAATTTGGAAGGGTACAAAACCATCTTGCCTGCCAATATTCATGAAAATGCCACCAGATTCATTAGGAAGTGCTTCATATTGCATCAGGACAATGACCCAAAACACCCGGCCAGTTCAGTCAAGGAATTTATAAGGGCAAAGAAATTGAAAGTCTTAGATTGCCCAAGTCAATCTCCAGATTTGAATCCAATTGAACATGAATTTCACCAGCTGAAGAGGAGAGTAAAGGCACAAACTCCCCAAAACAAGCAACAATTGGATATGGCTGCATTAAAGGCTGGGAAAAGTATTTCAAAGGATGAGATCAAGAGTCTGGTGATGTCTATGGGTCACAGACTCACTGCTGTGATTGTGGGCAAGGGATCTGCAACTAAATAATAGCTTTTAATCTTTTATATCTGCCTTATGTTCAACTGTCCCAATACTTATGCTCGCATCAATGAGTGGGATGAACTCCAGAAGTGCTGTCCTTTTTATTTGGTAAAACATGTATGTGTTGAAACGGCTAATAATAAAATGTGACATTCTGTAGTTTTGTCTCATATTCATCTTGAAAATATGATTAAAAATGTCTTGACTCCACAGCCAACAGAGCAATTTTGTCTTTACTGTTCCAATACTTATGGAGGGCACTGTATATACACATACATACACACACATACATATATACACACATATAAATACACACACACATACATACATACACACATATATACACATACACATACATATATATATATTTATTTAAAATATTTTAATATTTTATTTTAAAATTGTAAAAATATTTCGCAACATTACTGTTGTACTGCATTAATGTATTATTGATAAAATAAATGCTTGGTGAGCATAAAATGCTTCTTTCAAAAACATGATTTTAAACTGTATTTTATACATACATACATATATATATATATATATATATATATATATATATATATATATATATCACTTGACAAAATTCACAGCAGATTTTTAGTTGTTTTTCTTTTCATTTTGAATGGCCATGATGCTTTTGTTGAAACTGCTGCCCATTTTTCTGTCAAATTATAGCTTTTGATAAAGAACTATCATTGCAGAGATTCACAAAGTCATCCAAATATTGATTTGAGATGTACTTTAGGTCCAAAATAACCATCAAGAATGGGTACCAGGAATTTCCTACCAAAGTAATCAGGGTTTTTTTCTTAACATGACACCCCTAGTTACAGGAAACAGACAAAAGCAGAATGTAGAAGGGAGTGTGAGAACTGTGAGATCACAAAGTGAACATTAAGAAAGACAAAATGACAACCAACAGGAACGAGGAACGGTTACCAACCGCGTGTTTTCTGTCCGGCCGATGACATAGAAGCAAGGCTCGCCCTGCTTCGAGTTAGTCATACAAAGAGATAAGCTGGAAAGCTCCACTGGAGGAGAGTTCATGAGAGAGAAAGAGAGAGCGAAAGTATGAAGTAGTGAAAGACAGGAAGAGAAAGAAGTAAATAAAGAGGAAAAATCCAATGCAGACTTGCATAAATTACAGGTAAGAAGATTGAGCTTATATCCTGAATGCTTTTGGAAAAGCCCCGAATGTCTGTCATAACCTTGTTTTTCCACTCAGTTTTCATGGACGGAAGTATCATTTCAACATATGAGCTCCAAATATGTTCTTACCCACCCCATGGCTCTGATTAGATGATCTAATCTAATCTACAGATGTAAACCTGGTAACTATCAGAGGGAAGCAGAACTTTTGGCCATCATTACTCTTATCGAAAGTTAAATTTCTCAAGCCCTCTATCCCTATACATTACTGTGTCTCCCCTCACCATAATCCGGTACGTATCCATTGCCTTTCTTCAGTACGAGGTGTATCCGGGCTCCTCCCTTTCGGATTTGCTCCACGGCCTGGCTGTGTGTCATTCCAGCTGTGCTGTCTCCGTTAATCTCCACGAGCTGATCACTCACCTGCAATATGAGTCAGCAAAACCCTCTGTGACTCAGCGTAATGTCAACAACAGAACCTAATCCCAGCATGCATCAGCATAATCTTCACAACATGACTCAGTACTGCTCCTAGTGCTTGAGTCACACTTTCCCTGATAGAATCAAGTGAAATGTTGCATTTATTGGTGTCCAAATAAAACTGTGTGTAAACTAACCTGTATTTTCTGACTGCGTGAGGCCGGTCCACCCTCCATCAGGCCGAGCACATACAGACCCATGTTATACTCGCTTCCACCTCGCAAACTAAAACCAAACCCTGTCGGCCCCCTCTCAAGATCAGTGCTATAATACTGGGAATCCTGGAGAGAGAGAGAGAAAGAGAGGGAGAGGGAGACAATTTTATAAGCAACTTTATGTGGTATAGGCCTGTAGGGTATGAAATAATGGAAAGTTGCAGATAACATGCGTGGCATGTGGCATTTCTGTATGTGTGTATGTAGTCTCACCTTTTGCTTGGCCCGATGCCCTTTTCTTAACCGACTCTCAGCATCAAAGTCTGGGTACTCAGGCAGATTATTGTCTGACAAAAAACAGACACCCATGAGTTTACACAAACATCTTATTAACGCTTATTTACAGTCTTTACATCGGCACCCTCTTGTGGAAACTGTTGAAAATACACCACAAGGTCCAACAGTAACAACATTACTTCAGACTATAATACATAAAATATAACAAAAAATATTTAACAAATAAAAAATATTTAATTGGACTATTTAATAATTACTATATAAATTGTTGATTAATAAATAGTATAGTTATTAATAATAAACTTTATATTTTATTTAAACAGCAAGTTTCTCAAGGCAAAACAAATCGCCTGTGCATATACACTACCATTCAAACGCTTTGAAAGAAATGAATACTTTAATTCAGCAAGAATGCAGTAAATTGATCAAAAGTGACAGTTAAGACATATTTCTATATCAAATAAATGCTCTTTTGAGCTCTCTATTCATCAAAGAATCCTGACAAAATGTATATACAAATGTATGTGCATATTTTAGTCATATTAAGCAGCACAACTGTTTTCAGCATTGATTTTCAACAATAATTTCTGAAAGATCATGTGACATTAAAGACTGGAGTAATGGCTGCTGAAAATCCAGCTTTGCCATCACAGGAATAAATTAAATTTAAAAATTTTAAATGTTATTTTCAACTGTAATACTGCACAATATTATCGCTGTTACTGTATTTTGATCAAATAATTGCAGCCTTGAAGCGCATAAGAGATCTCTTTCAAGGACATTGAACATTTTACCAGCTCCAAACTTTTGAATGGTAGTTTAGGAACAAACACGCACCATTTAAAAACATACAATATCATAACAAAAACAATGAAATTAAGAGCATTATATGAGTGCGGTGTGCTTACTAGTGTGAGAGCGTGGTATGATGGTGAGTCTGAGTGTGTTGCCAGCTCGGCGCAGTATCTGTGCGAGGTCTCTGTGAGGCAGTGTGACCACTGATCTGCCCTCCACGGCCTCCAGCTGATCCCCCGGTTGGATCTGACCGCTGCGTGCTGCTGGGCTCCCCCGTCGCACCGTCACAAACCTGTGAGACACTAGAGACGAGGCTAAAGAGAAAAAACAGAAAGAAAGAAAGAAAGAAATATTCGTCTTCTCTTCCATGCAAATAAAACAGAATTCTTTCTGCTTTATAATGGGTCACTAAATTTTTTTCCATTTGGTAAAGCATGATGTGACAATACAAAAGGTCACATTTCTAAATGAACTGTATGAATCACTGCATCAAAAGACGATTATACAGCTGACAGAACACTGAACAAATTCCTCACTTATACTTTCATGTTTACATAACCATGGGTCATTCTGGACCACAGAAGTTCTTTGGATTCACATTCCAAAAAAGAGTTTCCAAAACAAAATCCTCTCAGAAATACCAAACGTGCTATAACTCCCTAGAATAAACTGTTCCACCTGCAAGTTACAAGGTGCAGCCATCTTGACATTGAAATCCTATGCATCGATCATGTTTACTGTACAATTGTGTTTGTTTAATTATTGCCTTCTCCTCAGTTTGTCCCAAGTTTCACTGTTGTTGTCCTTTGATGGCTCTGTACTCACCCTGTGTAGCCTATTGTTTGTCAAAAGAGTATGACGTGTTTTGTTCCACTCCAACCTCATCTGTCCACATTATTCAGCCTTTCACTCATGGCCAAACAAGAGGTTGGTTGCCAAGATTGTAATCTCAAAGACCTGCGTACAATTACCCTGAGCACTCGCCATCATGTTACACAGAGACAGTCAATTAAAGAAAGAAGAGTGAGACATAAAACATCAGATAGCAGACTGAAATACTGCTCTGTTGCCTTAAGCATTTTGCTCCATATACATCTTTGTCGAGAGAGGTTTCTGCAAGTGATGTGCAAATGAAAGCCACACAAACACATCAAATTTCAGGGGTGCAAACTTGTCACCTTTCGGCGAAATTCGCCGTTTTCGCCTTGAAATAGGTCATTCACGTGAATCGTGTAGATCTGTAAAAAAAAGGTTTGGGGGGGGGGGGGGGGGGCTCGTCGTCGTCATATCTGCGAGTCATCTGTCGCGTCACCTGTAGCGTGTTTTTTTCCCGATGTTGTCAAAGGAATGGACCCGCCATACTCTCCCTCTGATTGGCTTACCTTAATGTTCTTTCCCTCATCCAACCAATCTCACTCCTGAAGCCTAACTTCGGACGGAATGCATTTGT
The DNA here is from genome assembly GCA_021397915.2 of Tor tambroides. Classification (NCBI taxonomy): domain Eukaryota; kingdom Metazoa; phylum Chordata; class Actinopteri; order Cypriniformes; family Cyprinidae; genus Tor; species Tor tambroides. The sequence continues at coordinate 17,759 of JAFVLL020044627.1, read as the reverse complement.
ATTTGCTGTAAATTATGGTGTTCCAGTTTAAATGGTGATTACTGCGTCATGTGAAGGGAAGGAATATGTGTTCCAATTGTCACAGTTTAAAAAAAATAATAATAAAGAAACCAGGCCATGCCAGATGCAGCCTCTGCTGCAAAAAGATCAATTGTGCTACCAAGGGCTCGCAAAATCGCTAGCCCGATGTCCCGGGGCTATTGTGTTTTCCAGTCGGGCTACCAAAATGTATCACCGCCCTGCCCAACGAGTTTTTAAGGCCTTAAAAAAGTTAAATGTAATTTCAAGAGGTCTTACAGTTGGGGGTGGAAAGGCAAGAATCGCGATATAGCTGGATTAAACTTCAAAAGGCAATGCCATTGAATAAATATGAGCGCTGCACGTTTTAAAGTCAAAACATGGCACTGATGTCTTTATGTAAATGCATCTCTGAAGGGAACTGACTGTCCTCAGAAACATATCGTTAGCATTTTCATTTAATCTTGCCTATAAAATGCCTGATGAAGCAGCGTTTATGAGGCCGGTGCTGCTTGTGTACAGCCGTTACCGGGGGAACCGCTTTATTTCAGCCGCTCTTAAAGCGCCACCTCGTGGCAGAGAATGAATTTGCATTTCCAAAAAGCCTATCTTATGTTTAGATCAATGCCCAATTGTGCATATGGACCCATGTTATATTACGCAGCAAACACAGAGTTGTAAATGTGAAAGAAGTTAATGTGCCTTCTAAAAATCTAATCAATTTAGACAGTTTGTTTTAAATTAATATAATAATTCATATGTTTGACATATCCCTTTTGATAAAAATGATTTAAAGGCTGAAATACCTTTTTTATAAGACTTAGCCTATGTTTTTGTGAAAACCTGTATCTGAATTGTAAAACATGTCATTTTATGGCTTAATATGTCACCATAGATACTGTCCAACCCCACTCATAGGGTGTTCATTTTACTTGTGCAGCTCAGTCATAAATTGCCTTAAATTGATTTTTAAAAATTTTGCAGATACCCTGTAAATAGTAATATAAAACTCTTTCCTTGATATTCCTTGATGTTTGTGTATTGAAAATGTTTTTGATTGACATTTATGGTCTTTTTTTATTTGGGCTAATATTGGGGGGGGGGGGGGGGGTAGTTTAGTTTGTCACCTTTTTCACCCCTGACGAGTTTGCACCCCTGAAATTTAGACTGGCATGTTAAAAGAGAAAAGCAACCACCCCAAAAAAAGAGAAAGACAGAAAAGAGGCTAAAAGGACATGATTAAGAATAGAAGAACAGAAGCATGTTTTTCCACAGACAAGGGCCGTTATTTATCAAACAAGAGCAGAAGAATTTTTCTTTAAATTATCTGACTGAATTATGAATGTCTTGCTAGTGTTTCGCAAATCCCCAAAAGTATTAAATAAGTTAAAGTACGAATATTAAATTGAGAGGACTGTGATGGATTCAGCAAGGAAATTCAGGAAGGATGCATTAAATTTTCCAAAAGTGACAACAAGGACATTAATGAAATGCTACAAATGATTTATACTACAAATGCTGTTCTTTTGAACTTTCTATTCACCAAAGAGCCTTGAAAAAAATGTATCATGGTTTCCACAAAAGTATTAAGCAGCACAACTGTTTTCAACATTGATAAATATAATAAAATGATTCTTGAGCACCAAATCCATGTATTAGAATTATTTCTGAATGATCATGTGACACTGAAGAAACTTCAAGCTTTGCCACTTAATAACTTACATTTTAAATGGTTTTCATTTGATTTTAAATTGCATTAATTATAGTGTTTTTACATTTTTGATCAAATAAATATAGCCTTTGTGGGCACGGCTCACAGTTTTATTTGTCAGCATTTCCTAATCTAATGGGTCCTCAGCTCCTGTGGCATAACGTTTGGCAGGGAAGTTTGCATCTTTAGATAGAGAGACATTCCCAAACATGCTTTTAGCACTGCCACTGGGCAGTATTGGCCAGCGAATTGACCTGTTTGTATTGATTGTGCACTTGTGTGGGGAAACAGCCGACAGTGCAGAACATGTAAAACACAACACAACAGGCCTGAAACAGTTTCTGTAAGCCCTTTAAATGGTCCCCTATGCAATCTAGGTCAAAGGTGACAGCTTAGAGCACATTTGCGAGTGTATAGGCTTCAAACACTATGTACAAACTTTTTGTACCTCGAAATACGTGAATTGGGATTGCATTTCATCCACCCACTTTGTTGAGGGAACTGCCAAACCACAAAGGTATATGAACTCTGACTTTATTTTAATAGGAAATAAATGACACAAAGGAAACAGTGTTGCACTGACACAGTGGGCATGCAGATCTGAATAAACATGTCATAAAAGAACAAACATGCTCTCCTAATTTACACTCTGCTGCGTCTTTTGAGCATGAGCCAAGAAACACTTCCTCACAACATGATGTTCCTTTTAGATCTGTACAAAGAGTCCTGAGGCTTCCTCAGCTGTGAATCTGAGAACACCTGTACGATCTTATGGCACTCTTTGATAAAGATAATAGGACTGTTAAACTTACAAACTAGTGTAATCAGCACTTTAATTCAACTACTAACAGAGTATCTGATCTGTATGCACTTTCTTTAGAATAGATAGAAATCACTACACACACGACAAGATCAAACATGCAGGTGACAGAGAGAGATGAAATATACATGTAAAACAAGCTACACAGAAACCTTTTCATGTACAGTATGTGTGATGTGGTGTTTAATAGTTGACATGAAATGGAAATTTAACAGATGTTTAAAATGGAAATCCATTTTCTATCAATTTTCTAAATGCATGTTATTGACCTCATTGTAAACAGTACATTTGTATATACGTTTTCATTTTTTAATGCATACATTTTTTTTTTACCTTTTAAATATTTAAATCAAAATGTAATTACTCTGTCTTCCGGTAAAACAACAGACTTAGAGAAATGGAGATCTCTTACGTGCAATAACATTAAAGGGTTAGTTCATCCCAAAATGAAAATTTTGTCATTAATTACTCACCCTCATGTCATTCCAAACCCAAAAGACCTTCGTTCATTTTCGGAACACAAATTAAGATATTTTTGATGAAATGTGAGAGCTCTCTGACAGCAACACAACTGTAATGTTCCCAGGCCCAGAAACGTAGTAAGGACATCAGTAAAACAGTCCATGTGACATCAGTGGCTCAACTTCAATTTTGCAAAGCTACGAGAATACTTTTTTGTGCGCAAAGAAAACAAAAATAATGACTTTATTCAACAATTCTTCTCCCTCGAGTTACCGTCTTCCACCATTTTAGAGAGTATCACAACGCATGTGCGTGCTTTCCCCCTAAGCAAACAACGCTGATTATGCAGATTACGTTCATGCGCGCGCTTACCATGAGAGTGAGTAATTGATGACAGAATTTTCATTTTTGGGTGAACTATCCCTTTAAATGGAGACTGGAGCTTTCAAGCTTCAAAAAGGACACAGCTAAACAATATAATATGTCATGAATACATAGTAAAAATAGTATAAAGTACTGAGTATGAAAGTATAGTCTGTGTGGCTCAAGTGCTTCGTTTGACAATCAGACTACATGTTAAGTTACTGCAGTGATTTCAAATGTATAACTAAAATGTTGGTCTTTTCTCACATAAAGCTAGGCTATTTTATGATTTTGAATTCAGTGCATGAGTCATATGGATCACTTTTATTAATTCTTTAAGGTGCTTTTTGGTCTTTTTAAAATGTTATTATATTGAAAAGATTCATACAGTACATTCTCCAAATCTCCCCTTTTGTGTTCTATGGAAGAAAGACAGTCATATGGGTGAACTATTCATTTAAGGTAAGTCAGTTCACTTAGTAACGTCCTTTGGCAGCCACAGTATTTTCTGCAAAAACATATTGAATGTTGAAACTTCTCCCTTTTGTTTTTCTTCAAGTGATCTGTCTTTTCCCCCTTATTGTCTCTAGCCATGATCACAGTAACAGATCCACAAAGTGGAAAATGAATATAAAAGAATATTTTTTGCTGAATAATTTGTGATCTTTTGTTTAATGAGGTAATCCTGTGTGTGTGTGTAGAGAATCAGTAGAGCCCAGGTGAAAGTGTGTTCAGTGTCATGTGAAGCGTGTTTTGCTGGACAAAAATGTTCTCCCACCTACCACATCTTTAAGTGTTGCCAATTATTACCAAACCTACATTATTCATGAGTCTGTCTATTATTCATAAAACATTCATGCATTATTCGTAGCATGTAAAACATCTTTGTTAATGAGCATATTGTTCTGAGGGTTATTTATAGAAGTGGACATACAGAGCCAAAATATTAAAACGGTTATTGTGCTTACAGGGAGGATGCATTTAATAAACACAGCACGGGGGGTTTATGTAATTTCATAAAAGTCTCCCTCATGAAAACAGACATAAAGAGATAAATAAGAGGGATGAATAGAGGGGTACAGCTGTTTCTGACCCAGCTGTCTGAAAGAAAGAGATATGCTCTTTGGGATTTGTAGTTACTGAACATCAGAGTATTTTGGCTTCATAAAGGTATATGGTGTTTGTTACTTAACTGTTATCAAACACTTCCCATAATCCTAGAAATCCACACTATTGTGAATGACACAGAGAAAGACATACATGCTTTAAAGATTATAACACACTATAGTACTGAAAGAGGCATTTTGTATCAGTTTTGTACAGGAAATCTCCACTTTCCACAGAAAATAATAGAGCACAATTATTATATATTGATTTTGAACACATAAAAAGACTTAATAATAATTAAGTAATTTAATACTAATACTTCAACAATTCAACACTGACACAAAGAGGTGCACAACGCAAGCACGGGTGAAACTTTAACTACTCTTTAAATGTGTGGAATAACTGGGTCGCGCTTCAGAACTTTTACACAACACCTGGTTTCTGTTCACCTCCACTTTTATTCACGAGCCTCTGTTATTTCACGTCTGGGCAGATTTCCCCTGAACTGCGAACCAATGAGCCGTATGAGAGCCTAGTTTTACACACACCACAGGGTTCGGCGGGAAGAACAGAGGTTTTGCGTGTTGTGGAAGCCGAGTTCAGATTGGGGTCGAGAGTGGATGGCTGCAGCCCTCTAACAAAACTCTTCATGCAGAGTAGAGAACAGAAGGACTCATGCCGAGATTATGACCTTTTGTCACATGTCAGAAAAACACAAGCACACATGTTTACCTGACTTTTGGTGAACTCCTGTGGGCTTCTATTGTTAATGTTATCATTAAAGCTGAAAATTGTTGGTTAATATACAGTACTTTCCCCTATTCCAGTTTCTTATGCAGACGCATATACAGAAAAATACTTTCAAAACATTGTTTTGAATACTGCTTGTTTGAACATTCCAACCTGCCCGACAACAGTTCAACCAATAGCGTAGGTTTGGAGCAAGGCTATCTGATTAGCTAGCCAATGGCAGAGAGGATATCAAAGTATACAGTATTTTTGCAATTCCATTTGAAATGACACACTTCAGCTTTAATTAAACATACTATAGAATAACTATAAGCCGTTGCCAGGTTCATTTTCAAAAAAGTGTTTTGCTCCAACCAGCCTGACATTTCAACCAATAGTGTGAGTTGGGGGCACGGTTATCTGATCAGCCAGCCAATGGCAAAGAGGTTGCGTATTTGAGGAAATGTGTTTAAAATGTCTGTACTTTTTTGTTATTCCATTTGAAATTATACACTTCAGCTTTAGTTATAATTATAATAAAATAACCCCAACATTAAAATTTAACTTTTAGCAGTTCAGAAATTAAAAACGTCAGAAATTAATATAGACATTTAGTCTGTTTTTGAATCTTTGTCCAGTTTATGGAACCACTGTTCAACAAACCAAAGTCCTTAACCTCAAAACTACGATTACTCCCTCATTGTCTAATATTTGTATACTTAATGCACTAACAACACCCTTCAGTAACCAGCGAGTAAATGATTCAGTGAGTACATGACCAGTGAATGAATGAAAAGCAGCAAAAATAGAGCACAATTTGTGTCATATGTGCCTGGATTAAATTTGTAATGCAGGTGTCAAATTATATTATGTAAAAGTACAGTATTCTCAGTGTGAAGAAATGTCTGTTGAAACGTTCATAAAAAACAGTTCATCTATAAAGATAAATTCTGACAATTTACTCATCCTCATGTGATAAAAAATATCTGCTTAACAACAAGTGTCCAAGTGTGTATTAATACTTTTCTATCTTTAAAAACACTGAGCAAAAACAAAGAAAAAAAATTCACACACAAGTACACATTATGGAGCTGAAACACACAGATGCAGATCACAGCATTAAAGCTAATGGTGACTGACCCACAACACTCCATTTACATCAGGCTGACCCTGCAGAAACAAACAATCCCAACACTGCTCTAAACAACAGCAAATGATACAGTATGATACAGAGTGTCCAGCACTGTACAAATTGATTTCACACATCCTATCTAAAGAGATCCACAACACATGTCCAACAAAACATAATGCATCATAAACATTCAAACATCCACATAAAAGCATGCTTGCATCCCTTTGGGGATAGAGATGCAAAAACCAACCATCTGTTTAATATTTAATCTTGTCCAGCTTATTAGTCCTGCCATGTAAATATGCGTTAAAATGAACAATGCAAAACCTCACATGACATTGAGAAAATATGCTCAACCAATGATCCAGAACTTGCGACGTCTGTTAACATGGCTAAGCTTCACAAAACAGCATCAGCTGACCCTAGAACAACTCGTTCCTCTGAAAAATGGAAACGGGCATAAGACAACGCCTTAAGGATATTGCACATAGAGAGGATACAGATAAGATACAGACAATCTTATATTGAGCACAACTGGAATGAGCACACAGTGTTTCTCACTTTCTCTGTTCCACACACACACTCTGCACATTCCCTACAAATGACCTCATGTACATGATCTCACACACATGATAAGATTTTCAGGGTGAGCAGCTCATAACAGTAATAATGGAAAATATAAGAAAATATAGAGATACTATATTCATGTATTCTGGTATGATACTCCGACAGATTTCAAAGAATACCATGGTAGACGGTCCAAAAAAACAAAACAAAAAATATGGCCAAACAATACTAAAAACTAGTAATACCATGGTGCCATGGGCTTTTTTGGATTTGTGACATGGAAATACCATGTAAATACTACAGTACCTTGGTAAGTTTCAAAATGCGATAGATATAACCATCATTGTACCATGGTACTACCACAATGAATAAACCATACACAAAAATATGGTAATACCATATCCAAGGAATATCAAAGCACCATATCTAACACTTAAAAAACAGTACCCAAAAAAGTACTATGGGACTACCACAGTATTTCGAATATACCATGTACTGTACAGTACCATGGTAGTAACAAGGGACTTACAGTGGTATTCTTGAAAATACCCTGGAGAATACGAATTTTAGCACCTTTAAATTTCAAAATACTATAGTATTGCCATGTGATACCATCAGTGTACCATAGTAATACCACAGTACTTTTTTTGAATGGACAAAAACATAGTAATACAATGATACCATGTCCAAAGAATATCAAAGCACCATGCTCAACATTTACAAAAATATACCAAGTATTTTTGACCTGCACCATCGTACCATGGCAGTACCAGGGTATTGTTGAAAACACATATACATGGTCATTGTACCATGGTACTACTAGGGAAGTTTTTGTGATGCAGAAACAACTATGGCCAGAAATATGGTAATACTATGGTACCATGTGCAAAAGAAAACACACACACACACACCCCTTTTGACACCTTTTTTTTTGGAAATGTGAATGCTATTTTTCATTATGCTTCAAAGTTTTTTCTATTCATCACTATTGAAGTCTGTAAGCAGAAATTTGGATACTTCTACATTGTGGATGATTCTTTGTTCATTGGTCCAACATATCACAGAAGAATTAAGCTTTTCATTGGCACTGCCAGTGGAAATATTTCAGGCATGTGAGAACCCAGGTGAACCCCAGCTCCAGGACGCTCTGAAGTATGAAAAGTACCGAGATGTAATCAGAAGGGGAGCACTTCAGAAGAACTATCCTGGGAAGCTCAAAGACTACAGATACAATGCAACACATGCAAAACACGCGTCCTGTTCTCTCTCACATGAATAAACTGTTACCTGAGTACACCCTATTCTCAGTTCAAACAAACAAACAAATCACAAAGCTTTAGGAAACATATGTTCCAGGAAATGTTTAAAATCCACTAAATCACCACTAAACTTGATACAGCTGGAGATAATTATTTTGTTCGAAAAGTAAACAGTACCAAGGTCAATAATTAAGCAGAATATAGAAATTATAAGAGTCCATAAGAGGCAAGATAGTATTTACGTTTCGCGTCCTTCACCGTTTTCAGGGCAGACTGCAGCCTTTCCAGCATGTTGTCCTGATAGAGTTTCTAAATCCAGCTTCAAATCCAGAGAATTCCTGACACTGAGACTTTAATCTACATATAATATTACAAAAGAGTGAGGGAATTGAGAAAAGAAGGACTGTTCAGGTGTTTTTTCCCTTAGAGCAGAGACACTGAGGACGCTTGCACTGACAAAACTGAACTGAGGAAAAGAGAGAGGGGAGATGGTAAAAGTCCAGAGAGAGAGAGAAAGAGAGAGGGAGGGAGGGATGGTGAGTGAAAGCAAATAAGAGAGATTTAATACTACACTGAATCCTCTCACAAAAGAAGCATCATGAGAAGGGAAGTGTGTGATATTTAAAACCATATATTGAGATGTCCAACAATACACACACACACACACACACACTACTGTTAAAAAGTTTGGGCTAAGATATTTTTTCATACAGAAATTAATACTTGTATTCAGCAAGGATGCATTAAATTGATCTAACGTGACAGTAAGACATAATGTTACAAAATATAATGTTACAAAAGTGAATGTTATGAGTGTACATATTTAATTCAATTGCAAATATTTAATAAATTATATCATCCATCATAGAAATTTGGCTGATACTACTTTGGCCTATTGGAAAACTATATTTCCACAACTTAAGTACATTGAAAATCTGGATGTTACAACTGAAAATACAAAGGGTATTTTGGATAAAGTAACATTATAGTATTATACTAAATGTCATCAGTTACTAAATTAATAACACTGCATTGGATTTTTATGTCAGATGCACTGTCTAGTTACCAGAAACCTTTATGTAAACAATTGGTTCTATGAAGTACTGTAGCTACATAAACTTTTAGAAAATGTAACTACTGTAAATTATAAACATCCAAAACAGACAAAGGTCAATGGTTCTTTCTTTCAAATCTCTGTTACAGAAGACCCAAAAAACAGTGAACAAGTACTGAACTACTAACAACTGAACAAAGGACAATGCACAAGAAAAAAAACACAAAGAAAACAGGAAAAACTGCACACTCAGGAAACTGTTCCATTTGTCGTTTCACAAATACAAGAACTGCTGGACACAAACCATGACCTCATTTGGACTTTAACCTATCTTACATTTATAGTACAAACTTTCACCCTCAACGTCTAGAGCAGTGAGGTACATACATGTTCATTTATGACTAATTAAAAAACAACTGGAAACGTCTTAAAAATTAGAGCCAAAGCCTCAAATCAAGTGAAAGAAATCATAATTAGTCTGCTAATTAGGGATTTTTTGTGCACATGCTTATTGCATAATGGCATGACTCAGATGACCAATATGCTTAGAGGGGTAAAATGCCCTTTTTCTTGAAAATATTTTTTTCACAATTCACCTGTCCTCCAAACATGGAGCAAAGCAGGATTATATACTCTCTCCCTTTGTGATAATTAATTACTTTTTGGAAACAGAAAGTAGGACATACAGTCAAACCAAAATTTATTCAGACACCTTCAACATTTCTCAAATTATCACAGTTTATTCACTATAATTTAGAAAATGGTAATAAAACATGACAAGAACTCAAGAGTTAAACTGTGTCGGAACAAATTCATCTTGATAATGTCAGATAACTTTGATAGAAAGGTATGTAACAAAACATGGTCAGGTTAAAGTGTCAAATCAAATTTTTGGTCCCAAATATTTATCAGTTTTACTTGTAGTCCACTGTATGAAGAATTTTTGGGTATAATATGTCACAGTTTACTTTATTTTGCTATGCACGCTTACATAAATTAACTATAGTGTCCTGCACCCACTAGTAAAAAAATATCAAAAATTATATCTGGTGTCTGAATAATTTTTGGTTTGACCGTATTTCCAGAACCCTGGTTTTAATATAATGTTGTATTAATATATAAAATGTTCATTTTTTGCTTGAATAATAAAGATAAAACAAAGGTCACATCCAAATCATAAATGCAGATCATGCTCAACCCAGCCTGTACTTACTTCCATTCATTACGTCCTGGGATGCGATGACAAACCCGAATCCTTCTCCTGGTCTCCGTCTAAACTCCACTTCCATCGCTCTGGAAGAGATCGCTCCCCTTGTGTCTACATGGCTTTTGGATACTGCGCCGAGATTAGCGGGAGCAGTACGGATCCACTGAGCAGGTCCGTTCTCGACTCCTATCCAGTCCTGGGGCTCTAGGGTCAGGGTCACAGGAACTGAGTCCAGGAAGCTGGTGCTTTGGACCAGGTTGGGGAGGTCACCGCAGGGCGAGGAAGGAGAGAGGGTGCTCTGGCTGGGCACAGCACCATCGGAGGAGGGCGAGGTCAGATCAGGGGTGCCCAGGGAGGGAGGAGGTCTCTTGTAGGCATTTGGGGAGCCTGGGGAGCAAAGCGAACCTGAGAGAGAACAGGATAGTTATGGGCGATAGAGGCAGGATGTATGGTGTTCTGTGTAACGGTATGAATATGTCACACAGATTTTTCCTTGACGTGATGTTTTTCTATTTATATAGAAATCATAATAAATATAAAAATACTTAATCAGAAATATATATATAATTAATATGTGTTTAGCTACTTATTATTATATATTATATTATATTATTATCTGACAATATTATTTAATTTTTAATTAATTTAATATTTTTTATTTAATGGTATCAGTCAATATTTGATATTAAACTGCATTTAAACTGGATATTTAATGCTAATTTCTATTTTCACATTTAGATTACTCTTGATATAAGCTAAATTAAATTTAATCTTTAAAAACAGTAATTTTACACACCCTACTTATTTGACTATATCTGTATTAATTTATATATTTATATTAGACATTGGTTTGTACTTCATCGTTTTCCTCCATAATGTTATAATTAACATACTGCATGTTATAATTAATGTTATAATTAACATAATTTTTTTTCTGTTTGATTTTCTTGTTTGTTTTTCAACGGCACAATTATTCTTAATTGCTATAGATATTGCTAAAATAGCAATAAAACTTTAGCAATTAATAATAACAAATGTTAAAGAATTTTAATGCAATTTGTTAAATCTCACAATGAATATTCATTTTTCACACTAAACAATATAAAGTTGTGATGCCTAAATTCACGTGTAGCATTTATGATAGATTTTAATTTTTATTGTTTTATTTGTAAATTATACAGATTAAATAATACAAAATTTTAATGTGACCATGAAACCAAAATGGACAATTCTTTTTTTTTCATATTACAAACATAGACAGTGTGGAGGACACTCACCTCCTCTGTAAACCAGTAAGACCACCTCACCCTGTTTGGTATGTTCTTGCAGCACTCGCTGCACCTGTTCATATGAAAAAGATCACATGCAAGGATTCAAATATGGAAGGTTGATAAGGGAAGAGACTCAAAGAGTTAATGAATTACCTGTGCGAAGCTGAGGCTCTGCACATCAGCGCCATTGATTTTAATAATGGCGTCCCCTGGCTGTAGGGAGTGGCATTGTCGTCTGTCCCAGACCCTCTTCACCACCGCCAGCTGCCCTCCCTGCCCCCCAGCCGTCACACTGAAACCCATACCCCCTCCCTCACTCCTGCCCAAGGCCACAGGTACCAGCTCACCCCCTCCCCCACAGCCTATCCCACCTGGGGCTCCGGGGGACCCTAGGCCACCCGGAAGAGGTCGCGAGGGATTGTTGGCTGGACACCCGTTGAAGCCACAGGGTGGGTGCTCGGTTGGGGGTGCAACAGCAAGAGATGTTTGGGGCATTGGAAGCCGTTGGGTGCTGGGCGCTCCTGGCGGAGCGGTAGGACCCACCTCAGGCTGGGACAGCAGGAGCACAGCAGAGGAGAGATCGCTCTCGGAAGACTTAGAACTGTGATGGGCGTGAGAAGGAGCTGGAAGAGAGTTGTTATTGTAGCTTCGGACAAGGGAAGCCCTAGATGGAGAGTGGAAGAAATAAATGCTTGTGTAAAAACAGCATCAATAACAATAAAATAATAATTATTATAATAGTACTGTAATAATAATAATCATTAATGAACACGGTCATGGTATTATTATTATAACAATGTTTTTTATTTTATCTAAAAATAATGATAATATTTATTATTAGTAATATTAACAATGTTCATTAGTAATAATCATGAATAAACAGTTACAATAATAATAGTTCTTATTAATTATTCATTTTTAATAATAATATTGTATTATTATTATTATTATTACAATGTTTATTAATTGTATATTAAAATAATGATAATATTTATTATTACTAATATTAACCATGTTCATTAATAATAATAATCATGAATAAACATAGTTACAATAATAATAATAATTATTATTATTAGTGTTTTTAATAATAATAATAATAATAATAATATTGTAATAATTATTACACACATACACACACATATATTATGTAAACAAAAACTTTTATTTTGGATGCGATTAATCCTGATTAATCATTTGACAGCACTAAAAATAATAATAATAATTTTGTTCTTATTAATTATGTGTTATGGTAATAATTTGTATTACCATAGTCTTCTTCTTCCTCTTCTTTATAATAATAATAATAATAATAATAATAATAATAATATCATACTCATGTTCAATAATAATAATAATATTATTATTGAACATGAGTATGATATTATTATATCATCATGCTCATTAATGATAATTATTATTAATAATCATGAACAATCATGGTTATATTACTATTATTATTACTATTAATTAATGTTATTATCACCATGTTCATTAATGATGATTATTATTATTTTTAACAACAACAACAACAACATTAATAATAATAACCATTATTAATAATATCACAACCATGATGACAATCATGAATGAGTACGGTTATTTATTAATAAAAATGACAACTCAATCAGTCTGAAATGTCATTCTGGTTACCTGCGCGTGACAACAGAGCAGACCTCCGTATCGCTATGACTGGAGCTCATCCGCTCTGATGGAGGAGGGGCATTTGAAGAAGTCACCACCCCCATCCCTATAGTCCCTCCCCCTCCATTTCCATTGGCCATTGCATATGAAAGCTGGGGTGCTGTGTTTCCATTAGCATCCAAGGCCTCTTTCTGCATGCGGGGGTAGAAGTTGTTGTGGTGTGACATGGAGCGGTTGAGGTTGACCAGGCCAGGTTGGTGTCCATCGGGATGTTGGACCTGGGACTGAGCAGACCCGGGGGCCGTAGGGTTGGCACTGGTTGGGTCAGAAGGGGAGGAAAGGCTGGTTTTGGGGCAGCCATCAGGGTTGTAGAGCATGGGGTAACCTCGACGGAGAACCACGTCCACGCTGTGACCCATGGGGACGGATTTCAGCATTTCTACAGCCTCTTTATGGGACAGACCCAGCACACACGAGTCATTGATGTACACTAGGATGTCCGCTGATAGAGACAGAGCGAGAAACATTTCTGTCATTTGTATTTACACATGTGGGAAATCATAAGCAATCAGATTCTCATTTTTTGAGTACAGGTATTAAAGTGGTCATATAATGAGGAATCAAAATCTTGCTGTAACTTGCTGTAACTTTCAAAGACAATTTATTGAAACTAATGTTTGAAAGGGGAGGATGAAGGCTGTTTTAACAAGGTCCCTGATCATTACAGTCTGACCTCAAGAGTTCGTCTGAGTTTTGTAAACTACGGGTCAGTGAGGGTTGAAAATGGTCATGATAAAATAAATAACTAAACTAAACTAAAATAAAAAGGACAAATCACAAGGGATTTTGAGGTACCATGTGACCCCTTTAAAGATAAGTGAGTGTGTGGGTTTGTTAGTACACGTGAGTGGACAGTGTTGTGTGTAAGAGACAAGCAGATTAAAACCTACAGTCCCATCTGGATTAAGAGCAGATGAGCAGATTCAAACCATGAGACCCTCCAAATCACCAAATACACACGCACACACACACACACACACACACTAATCTAATCCAGAGAGAGAGAGAGAAAGAATGTCAAGAGATTTCCTGTCTAAAATAAAAGTGAGGATTGGAGAGATAGATTAAAGGATAGGGAGAGCAGAAAAGCAAACAGCTCATGCTCCCGCAGTAAAATCTATCTTTTATCCATCCGATCCTTTTCTCTCCCCTGGTTTTTCTGCTATCTATAAATGATCTGACTTAAATCCAGATCTATGGGGCTTTTTGTCTTCTAAGCATAAAAAGAGGATGTTAAAGTCAGCAGTACCATTATATCACATATGATTCACAACGTCCTTAAGAGCCCCCTGCACAAATCTGTGTGTTATTAAATTATTATTTCTGTCATAAATCTATAAATATTTAAAGAACTGACCATTGAAGTGCCACCTCCTGCACTGCAGATTTATGCAGAAGCAGCAAAAAGCAGAAGCCGCTTAGCAGTTTCCAAAAGAGAATACTCATGTTGCCATGGTAATATGAATGCGGCATGCAGGAAAACCCTTGATTCTTTTCTTTTATTTCACCAGATTTCTATTTAAAATTTCAATTGTTCTCATTGTGAAATTGGAATTAAAGTACCCTGAAGAAAACATTAAACATCATTTAAATTTGTAGTTCATTTACAGCTGATGCCTTGCCGAATATGCCTGTGCAAATTGTCATATTGAGGAAAGACACAAGTAATTTAACATTAAAAAGACTGCTTTATGTTGCTTTATGTCATTTTTCCCTTTTAAATAACAAAAACAGCTTTACTGAAAAATCATCATCATCATCATCATCATCATCATAATATTCCTGAATATGCCTGTGCAAAGTGTCATACTGAGGAAAGACTTGAGCAATTTAACATAAAATGACTGCTTTAGCTCATTTTTCTTTTAATAACAAAAACAACTTATTGAAAGATATTAATATTAACAACAAGAAAAGTACAGTAGTATTTTTACATGACTATTAAGAAATATTTATGCCTCAATTCACCTACCATTGGAACATTTAAAAGTTTACATTTTACATCCTAATCACTGCTACAATTTATTTTTTTGTTTTTCGTGTGGTAGTGTTTACAGTGCCAGCTGCAAACATGTTATGTTTTTTTTTTTTTTTACGGACACAGGGTTAAATCTCACCTGTTTTGAGTGCAGCCGGGCCTCCAGGGGTGACGCTGTACACCTGCAGGAACTCTCGAGGTCTACTGCCACCCACAATGTTAAAGCCAAACCCACGAGGCCCTTTCGACAGGCGGGTGTGTATGGAATAGCCCTTCAGTTCAGATGGTTGGTCTGTGAATGCAGGTACTAAATGACACACACACAACAAACAAACATAAAAGTAAGTATCTTTACATGAGATGCTAAGTCCACCAAGTTTTAACAATGCCTTTAAGTCAAACAGCCTACACTAAAGTGTTTCAGGATGGAGTTGACTGCTAAACAACAGTGCCATCTGCTGGGATGTGGGCTGTACTTGTTATACTCTGTATAAATTGTTCAATCACACACTTATTTTCTGCAGTAGAATGTGCAGTACTGGCAAAATGTGCAGCATACAACAGAGCACTTTTTTTTTTCTTTCATTTTGTTTCATTCATTATTTGAACAGACTGCTAAACATAAAATTTTTATACTACCATCTGAAACCTGCAAAATGTATATGGTTTCACAACAGCAGGCAGTATACCGTATATATTACACACTATTTGTTTTTAAATTTTCTAAAACTTTTTTCCTGATGGTTAAATTAGATTTGAGATATTTATGCATATAAATGTATTTGCACATGTTGGCTTCCTACACATATGTGCATAGTGACAGACGTAATGATTTCTGAAGATCACTCAGCTCAGAAGGGATGGCAGACGTGACCTTCTCAAATCTAAGAGAGTGTGCTTTGAGTGATAGATAACATTAAAGGAAAAAGAGAGATGAGAGGAGAAAGCAAATGGGGAGAGATGAGGGGATCGTGGATAAGGTTTGAAAGGCAAAGGAAACAAGGGATAAGATGAAGGCGTGAGAGAAAGACTAAATGGCTCCAGGAAGGTTTGTCACTAATCTTTGTGTGAAGACTGCAGAGAGAACGAGAGTATGTTTGGGGGCAAAAAGTGGAGAGGAGCCAAGCTCACACACACATGCACACATATACACTCACACTCC
Source organism: Tor tambroides (assembly GCA_021397915.2). Taxonomy (NCBI): domain Eukaryota; kingdom Metazoa; phylum Chordata; class Actinopteri; order Cypriniformes; family Cyprinidae; genus Tor; species Tor tambroides. The sequence continues at coordinate 1,215 of JAFVLL020044627.1, read as the reverse complement.
GTCTTGCTGACAATCTCTTTGCCCTGAGTCCTTGGGTCCAGCCAGCTTGTGGTCTTTGAGTTATGGCTGAAAAATGAGAGAAATGAGAGACTTTTTTCCCCCACAAGGTTTCACCAGCAACTTTAAGATGAAATACAACAGCAATTCTGAAAGCAATAAACATTAAGCAGACTTAATTTTCATAGATAAACACAAAGATTATGCTTTTTTTCACTGACATGCATCTTAAAGTTCATATGCCACCCTTATTTTACACAAAATTGCATCAAAAATACAGTAGAATGACATTAAGCTGACTTAATTTTCATAGATGAAGGCAAAGATTATGCATTTGACATGCATCTTGAAGTTCAAATGTCGCCCATTTTTTTTTTTTTTTTTTTACACAAAATTGCATCAAAAATACAAAATAATCACATTTACTTCCAACATAGTAACTGTACAACACCTGCTGAATTAAACATTTATCATTTACGCACATCCTAAAGTTCATCCTAAAGTTCAAGTGTCGCCTCAAAAATCCAATGTGACATACAAAGGCATCATGTCAGCTTTGACTATAATCTTTGATTACTGGAGGAAGCAAATGACCTTCTGTCTCTATTCTTGCCCACTCTGTTCCCTTTCAGTCAGTCACGTTCGACGTAATGTCAAGTGACTGACGTAAATGGGATCTCGCCCGAGAGCCCAATCACCTTCGAGTGTTAACAAAACAAGCCAATGACAGTTGGCGTGCGTGTTTCGCCACGCGCACCCCGCCCCGCAGCGCGGGTATAAAAGGAGAGCGCGTGCAAACGCACATCAGCTTTTCGCTTCGGAGCCGAGCCTTTCAGCGCGAATCTCCGAGAGTGTCTGCAAGACAGCAAACAAGTGTTGGTGTTACGGCGCGTCAGCGGAGGTTGCTGTCCAGTGCTGCTGCTTCTGACGGCGTGCTGCAGCTCTTCATTCTGCGGTCGCGCTGCGACCTCCCCTGGGCGCTTCAGCGCTTCTCTAAAAGAGTATTTCTAAAAGAGCAATATCTAAAAGAGCTCCACGAGCGACGGGCGTCTTTTTAAAGGGATAGTTCACTTTGAAATTAAAATTTGATTTCTATCAGCTTACCCCAAGGGCATCCAAGATTTAGGTGTCTTTTTTTCTTCAGTAGATACAATTTTGATATTTTTAGGTCAAACCGTTCTAGTCTGTCAGTCATATAATGGCAGGTATAGGTCACTG
>JAFVLL020044626.1:0-19437 GCA_021397915.2 Tor tambroides | reverse complement strand
CATCATACAGAAATACAGAAAGCATGATAGGCGCCCCCTCCTGGCCTTACACATCTTCCCACAGCAACCTGATGGGGATTGATACTGCCTTCACAAGCTATTTCAACTTCCACTTCTGAAGTCGTAATTACAAGTTTGTGGTGTTCAAGTGGTTTGGTGTCAGAAAGAATAGTAATCATAAAGGACACCAGGTTCATTCATACCTATTTCTAGGGGAACTCATAATAAGGCATAAAAGTATTGAAGATATTAACCAATATACATTGGATTTTTTTTTTTTTTTTTTTTTTTTTTTAACATTGACCGCACTAGATTGCTGATGATTCTGAACTTTCAGTCAAATAGCTGCTGGATTGATTGAGTGAAATACACAGAATATATCAAATAATTATTTATATACATACATATACATGATTGTAATGGCAAGAGAAAGCAAATTAGCTGTTATGGGAAAAACTAATACTACTTAAAACTCACTATCTGTTTAAAGTTTATGGCCCAACTGGGAAACTCTGGTATCAAAATTATCTCCAAGTTTCCCAGTTGTAAATATGACTTGAATAAAGAAAATACAGTTTCTTAATGTTTAAAATTTGTATACACTCTTAAAAATAAAGGTGCTTCACGATTCCAAAGAAGAGCCTTTTGTCTAAATGGTTCCATAAAGAACCTTTAACATCTGAAGAAACTTTCTGTTTCACAAAAGGTTCTTTGTGACGAAAGAAGGTTCTTCAGATTATAAAAAGCTAAAAAAGAGAATGGTTCTTTGTTGAACCAAAAATGGTTCTTCTATGGCATTGCTGTGAAGAACCTTTTAAGCACCTTTATTTTTAAGAGTGTATGGTTAGAAATAGTTTTGTTTATATGCATTTTTTATTTATTTTTGTTTTATGTCAAGTTTACATTTGCAGTTCCCTTTTTCCATGTTTTAGGCCACTGCAGGCCCTTTAGTTTGAAGCCCCTGGCAGACAGAAGACCCCAAGCCACTGGCCTCATTGGCCCAGGCCACAGTTTATTCCTCATCACACCCTATTGATAGAAAGGAATGAAATCACTTCATTCAAACAACATCAGGAAGTTGCTTTCTAGCCTCACATTCTTAGAATCTAATACATTTTTAGGAATTACCAGAAGCCCTGTTTTCCCATGAGACATCTGGGAACAGTTCATAGTTGAGTTACAGAGGAGCAGAGATTTAAGTTCAAAAATGCTTTTTCTGTGGTCTATAAAACCATATAATGTAAGCTGGAAAACCACTGAGCAGTAACCTTCATCAAATATCTCTAGCCTAGTTTGTTGTCATGAAAGCCCCAATTTGAACATTTCTCAGTATATCCCATCCGTCCTAATCCTTGTAACTAAAGAACCTTTCGTTTTTTTTTCTGGTGTGAAGAACATTTTGATAATCTAAACGTATTTTCACTATAAAGAACCTTTTGTGTAATGAAAAGGTTCCATTGATGTCAACCTTTATTATTTATTTATTTATTTAAATTTTTTTTTTTTTTAGATTGTAGTAAAAGTATGAACAACATCAGGAATGGTGCCAAGAGGTACCAAGGATGACAGATGACCCTGCCCCATCGCACCTATTCTCCTGTCTTTTTACACAATGGTTGTTTTGGTCCTAATGTAATTTAAGCAAAATATTTATGGCCAATGCTATTAGAATGAGAAGCCTTTCTGTAATTGGAAGATTTCCTACAAGAAACTTGGAATCCAAAAAGGGCAATAAATTCCCACCAAATTAGTTAACTTTGCTTACTTCCACCATGAATGTCAGTCAGTGTAGCACCTACTTTGGCCCAATTAAGACACTATAGGAGTTCTGCTGGAATTTTGCTGTTCTCTTGTTTCATTTGCATATTGTGTTTTACAGAAGGTTTTAATGTTCATCTGTTAGTATATGATTAGGATTTATAAGATACCACAACCATTTTTAACTGTGATAATAATAATAATAATAATAATAATAATAATAATAATAATAATAATAATAAAAAAATGATTCTTGAGTAGCAAATCTGCATATTAGAATGATTTCTGAAGGATCATGTGACCCATAAGACTGAAGTAATGAAGCTGAAAAATCACTTTGATGTGACAGGGATAAATTAAATTTTAAAATATATTAAAATACTAAACGATCATTTAAAATTGTAATTATATTTCACAATATTGTAATATTTCATACATTACATTTTTGAAAGCTCCACTGTTTGAAAGAGATCCCATATTGATCATATAGCTTTCTTCTCTCGGCATCTAATATTTTGTTGTTACATTTCCAGGATAAATCTTATGGTGTCATGGAAGCAGCGGCATTTCTACCTGCACAGAAAAGAAGCTTGACCGTTTAGCTAGCAGGCTGTATAAATGACACTGGCTGAACTTCACATGGCACACAGAATACAGAGTATTCTCTGACTACACACCAGCACTTGGCGCAACAGTGCAGTATAATCGGGTGAGGTAAGAGGGGCGCCTGGCTTATAGCTGGAGCCTTATGTGTGGTGTCTTCATACTGCTGTGGCAAGCCATTTTAACATTTATTCCTTTAAACTAACTAACATCTATATTGGTGTTACTAGAACTTGTTTTTAATTACTAAGTCAACATTACATAAGTCAACACTCTTATCCCTTTATAATCTAAAAATAACTATAACTACCAATTTTGCTGGTAAACTTAATCCAATAGTGACTGATATTAGTTAATACTTACTGAATTCTGTTCAGCTATGAAGTATGTACTTCAGGTTAAACATGTATGCATTCCCGTTGTTGCTGGTACGTATTAAATATTCACTGATGCAAGCACCAACTAGAATAGACACTAGCAACAACTGGAATTGGCCTTCATGCTAGTTGGAAGTGAATAAGAAGTAGGATAGGAATGTGTAAACTCCTTTTTTGAGGACATGGGAAAAGCTGTGTCAGCTGTGAAATCAAGAAGGAATAAAGTGTATTTAGATTTGGCAATGTGGAAGTAAGCTGTTTTCTGTAAATATGTAAGACTGATTCATTATAAGTAATGATGTGTAGTAAATGGTAAAACTATTTGCACTATAAACAAGTCAGTATATAATTACAATAATCAATTAAAATAAAATGATAACAAATATTAGTTTGCTATATCAAGCAGCATATGGACTGTGTTTGTATATAGCTAAAATTAAATTTACAAATGACTGCCCCCGCTTTACCTTAAAGGGGTCATGAACTGAGAAATCAAAATTCCCTTGATCTTTTGACATATAAGAGATAATTATGCTATAAAAACATCCTGTAAGTTTCAGAACTCAAAACTTTCTCGTTAGTCTAAAAACAGCTTATATTAGAGCCAGTCTGTCAATCGATAGGTTTTGGAAATTTGCCACTTTATGACATAACAGTGTGGATAAGCACCGCCTCTGCAGGAGAAGATCAATGCCTACCTCTACATCACTGCCTGTTTAGCCCTGCCCACCGATTTGCATAAGTAGTGGGTAAATAATGAGAGAGGCAAATGCAGGTGTATGCAGAAACCAAAGGATAAAGATGGCTCAGAAGACAACTAGATGCACAAGGTGCAGTGTCGAGGTGTGGAACAGTGTCTTTGCATCGCCTTCCTTCTGATCCCAGGATTAGGAAAAGATTAACTTTATTTTTAATGAAGATTCAAACCACACCAGTAAAAACTTGGTCCTTTGTTCACTTCATTTTACCACAGATTCATTTACAAATAAGGCACAATTCGGTGCAGGATTTTTTTATAAAGATTGAAATTAAAACACGATGTTGTGCCGAATTCAGAATTCTGACTTCATTATTCACAACTGAGTTTATATTTCCCACTTCTGAAAAAAACCCTGCAATTGTGAGAAAAAAAGACTTTGAAACTCACAATTGCCAATTTATATCACACAGTTCTGAAAAATAAATAAATAAATAAATAAAAATCAGATTAGGCAGATGTAAACTAGCAATTCTGAGAAAAAGGCAGAACTGTGAGATAAAAAAATAAATGAATCACATTTACCTTTTAAAGTTTTTATTTAGGGGCTTACATACATGAAGATTACTTGTTAGTAATTAAAAATTCAGACTGTCTATTTACAGTAAGTGCAAATAGCCACCTTATTGGAGGCTATTTTCACTAACTCCGCCCATCAACATGTGATTGGTCTAGTCAACGTCTACCAAATGTCAGCTTCAGTGGTGTAGATGGTAAAGCATATACCACAGTGTTTTTGACGCGATCGATCTGGGTTCAAATTAGCCCTTTGCCAAACTTGTTTTCCCCCCTTTCAGATCACATATCACATCGAAAAGGCATTTATTTTCAATAAAAATGAAGGAAATAATCAAGTAGTTGAAACTAAAGTATCAGGTAGCATTAGGGTTGGTCTAGAGAGGGCTTTATTGTCAAAATAAGGTGACATCCATTTAAGAATTTAAATTAAAATGATAATTTACACTCTATACATTATTATTGCATACTGTTTTATAATTTACTACAATACTAAGTTGCAGATAACTGCCTCTATTTGCATTAAGTAGTATAAATAGCAGACAATCCCATCAATTGCTATTTGCACTTATACTCTCTATTGCTATTTACACTTAGTGCAAATAGCCACTGCTTTAAAAATAAGCACTAAGAACAAAAAAAAACAAAAAACAAATTAATCTTGTGGGATAAATGTTAAGGCCGCTTGCCATATACTGCGGCTGTTGAGAAAAGCCTTCTGGATGGTCCATTCGCGAAGCGCTCAGACGATGCCCCCAACAGCGCGTGGACTTCTGCTGCACCTTCACTGTTTACTTCACACACAAAGGGTCTTTGACGCGTGGAAAATGGTGCAACTGGCAAAAGGCGGAGTGATCTGGAACTCTTAAGTGCCATGAAGAGACACAAGCAGATTCCATGCCAGTCTAGCAGCACAACTATCCCTCCACACGCCTGAAGATGAAGATGATCTCATGCTTGCGCCCGTTTACCTCCCTGTCTCGTTTAAAAACAATATCTTCAAGGAAATTCGCTGCATGATTCAACAGGCACGCCGTATCTCCTGATTACTTTATCGCTTTTCGACCATTTCATGAATTAAACTGCAATCCAAAATGAAATTTCCAACGGAGAACCCAAGGAAACCAGGGAACTGGAACCCTCCACCAGGTAGGTACATTTCGTTTACAAAATGCATTTCCAGTGGCATACATGCGTTATTGCTCATTCTGCATCTTTGACAGAAGTTATTATGAGCATAATGAAGCATACATGCGCTCTGGCAGCCAGCTATCATGCAGAGTGATTTAAGAACCCAACTAATCCAATAAAAAGCACTTTAACCAAGATGCGCAAAATGATGATGGGGAACCAGTGGGTGAGGTAGTTGACTGGTCAGTTAGTGGTGCAATACCAAAGGTTTAACATCACTGTTAATTCTAATAAAGGATCTCATTCTGTCCGTCTCAGTTTTTCAGTGTACATCTTCATTAATATTCACAACCACGCGTTTCAATCACAACATCCCTTGATGCTTAAGAGATGTTCCTCACAAATCATAATCACGACTTGACCGAGAGACCTTTATGGTTGATGTTTGCTGCAATAGTTTAGCAGGGTGGAAGAGGAAGAAGTCATTAAGACGTCTATATAAGCAATTAAAGGCTACATTTTCTAGAAATCTTCAACAGAGGTGCATCATAACGCACCTACAAGTCTTCGAGTACTATGCAGAGACACGAGAGATGCATAATGAAACGTGGGAGACACGCGCATTACCTAGTCTTACTATGTACAGGCAAATCACACAAATTCACGATATTGGCGTTTATATATTTAAACGCTTTGCAGATAATGTCTTACGAGATAATGAACATATACTTTTTTGACCTTCCAGAAAATTGCGAATTATTTATTTATTTATTTTACGTTTGGGATCAGGGTATTATTATTATTATTATTATTATTATTATTATTTATTTATTTTTTTAACATAACTTTGACCATTACAGCTCCTTTAAACTGTAGTCGCATTGTATAAGTCACTATTAAGGTAGGGTCAAGATGGCTTGTAAACAACCGATCAAATTGTCACAGTAAATTATTGCGGTCATGCTGCAGGGATAGTGTCCACATAAACAGCTGTGCAATACTACATCATATTGCAGGCAAAGGGGTTGCTTGACTATGAGAAAGTTGAGGGGAAATTATTTGGGGCTCAGTCTTTATGTGCTTTCTGTGATTAATGCATTCTTTGGTTTATTGATTATAGAGTCATTTTAATTCATTTACAGTACCACCTCCACAAGATGATTTTTGTAGAATATGCATATTGGTTGGTAATGCTCTTATGCTTTTATGTGTTTATGAACAAAGCCAGGCGGTCTGAAACAGTGTAGCTTAGCGTTGCTCCACCCTGATACTGCTGCTTTGTACTGTAATGGGTTTTCAGAAAGCCAAGAGAAGTGTGTGTGCAGGCATGTGTGTGTATGTGTGGATATGCAGCAATGATCAGAGGCTTTGGGACCATTACATGTGAAACACCACCCTTTGCCCCCTGGAGTGTTTACATTAATTGAAAATTGTCATGTTTAAAAAGAAAGTAAAATGAACACAGGAACAAACACTAAACTTGAAAAGCAAATTACTTTGATTGTTGCTTTGAATAAGCTAAATTTTTTGCAGTGGATAAATGACAACATATATCAATGGTTTGCAAGACAAAAATGCATTGATGGTCTGTTCGGATAGTGGACAGCAGGGAAAAATAAAATGCAAAATAATAAAATGCAAATCATTATATAACAGTGCATTTAGTGTAGCAAGTCTCAGGTTTATCAGCTCTTAAAGAGGAGAAAATGCACGTCTTTTTGACGTCAGGACAGTAGGTCAAAACTTTACGGTATTGTCGCAAATTCATCTGTGAGTTGCTAGAAGCCAAGCAAATAAGATTCCATCATGAAGAGGTTGCGTGTCATGCTCTCATCCTCGAAAACTATGACCGAAACTACTCAAGGTAAAATAAAACGACATAGACTACATTAAAATTAATATATTTTTTAACATAATTTAAGATTTTACAAACATTTTTGTTTTGATTTGTACAAGTTTGACTTGATGTTTGATATAAAATCCTGAAGCAAATCCAGTGTTGTAAATGATCACATATATGGTATAAACATATATTGTCTCTTTTTTCAACAGTGCCAGTGCAGACCAACCTGGTGCCGCCGAAGAAGGTCCAGTCAGGGATGTTGCAATCCAGCTTGGTGCAGGCCAGTGTGGCCACCATGCAGAACCCCATGGGTTGCTCTTTACCTCGCCTTTCTGTCTCCCGGCCCGCTAGTATGGTGGCCAGCATGGAAGTGGTGGGGGACGGCTCAGCCCTCCTCACGGTAATGAAATGGAAGACTGTCCTTGCCGTGTTTGTGGTGGTGGTAGCGTATCTGGTCGCCGGCGGTCTGGTGTTCAGAGCCCTGGAGCAACCCTTTGAGAGCAACCAAAAAGACACCATCACTTTGAAGAAAGCTGCCTTCCTGGAGAAACATACCTGCGTGACACGAGATGAGCTGGAAGAGCTCATCAAGGTAAAACTGTTGGTCGTCTGTAGTAGAGCTCGGCTAGTGTCCCTTGTGGGATCTCAGTTCTAGTGTAACAGTATAGCTTCATCGATCTGTCTGACATGTGAGCTTCACTCATGCAATAGACCAGGGCACAGCGGTTGGACAATTCTAAATGGAGCAAGTGACGAAAATAAATGTAAAGATATCAGAGCAGACTGTCGTAGCAGACTTATGACAGCAAGCCGTTTGGTGTAGAGTTGAAGTATTTGATGGATAGTGGCCATGATGGCAGTAATCAATCTGTTTTGCAGTGTTGAAGCGATGTGCAAAGTCCATTCTGGTCTTTAATAGTTCTCATTTACAGAGGCTACTTTAACACGACTTTTCAGAAATGTTCTCAGCAATAAAATGGCAGAGATTTATGGAGGAAACACTGCAAACTCTGCAACCTTTCAATCTCTGAAACCTGACTAATACATTTTTGTCAGATCTGTTATGTGATGTCTAGCGCTGTGACAAAAATGACTTTTCATTACGATTGAGTTTCCCCCTCTCGCGTCAAGGGTTCGAGGTTTTGCTGATTAGCATAAATCTGTTTGCCCCTGCTGGTAGATTATGTAATTACACCCTGTTGGCTGCAAAGAGCGGCATTCTCCATTTATCATCTTTAAAAAACTATCCATGAAATCTTTTAAAGCAATATACAAGTATAAAGTGCAAATCTTTTTTTTTATACAAGTCATGTTTCTCTGTAAATTTACAATTTCTTTGTATAAATTCCATGTTTACTTTCTCATACACTCCATGCAGACCCATGTTTATATCAGTTTTTATTTTAAGAAAGGTGGAGAAATTCTTGTCCATATGATCTGTTTATAGCCTGGTTTACAAGGGTCAGGTTCTGCTCAAGCTTGACAGATGCAGTTTATTTGTCTTGCACTGCGTCACCCTCTTTTTCAGTAGTTCTGGGGTTTTCAGGGACCAGTGCTCACAGCTCCTCATAAAACAGGGAAAGTGGCGCCCAAGTGCAGAGACCTTCCAGAAATTGACTCTGGTTCTGTTCCAATAGCCAGTGAGCTGCCTACTTATGCAGCATTGTAAGGCATGCTCACTAAGCAAAGGCTTTTCTAAAGGATAAATTCTTCCAGGTAAAATCTAAAGCATAGCATGTACCTTTTGTGGAATATGCAATAATGTTGAGAAAGATGACAGATGAGGTGAGAGAAAAAATGATTATATGCTTAGAATTCAATCAATGATAAAGTGCATTGTTAAAATAGCTGTGCTGTGAAATGTCCATTTAGCAACATTGGTTGTTGTATGTATCATGGCAGTTCAGAAATGAAATGTCCGGTGATTGCGCTAAAAGGTTTACACTCTATTGCATTCGAAAATAACCTGTCACCTACACTAAACCCTGCAAAAGCAAACATGATATAAAAAGGCATTTGCTGAAGTAATCATGTCATTTTAGCTTTGCTTCTACAAACCTTTAAGCTCTTTTATCACAAATCGTGTTTCACGGGACTCATAATCGCAAGTTCGATAGCCCAGGTGGGCTATCAAGCAAGTTTACTATGTCAGAAAAGCCATATGGAGCTGATTATGTAATGCAAATGTGAAAATGAATTAATTTATAGATAAGTGTTTTGTTTCATAATCACAATTTCTGTGAAAGGGAATAAAAAAAAATGCCATACATGTTTATTTCAGCTGGAAGCTGCTGTGAATTGTATGTACAGGGCACATTTTTGGAATTAAAAAAAGAGAAATAGTAGAGAATGTTTTTCCAACAACCTTATGTTGCAAATTTGACTTAAAATTTAATATTTTTCTTGAAGTCTTCCTGGTAAACTTACATATGCAAATACACAATCACAATATCTGATTTACAGGAATCCATTAACAAGTCCTGAGATTTTTTATACAATGCAGATCAAATTAGACAATGACAGATTCTCAGCTTCCAAAAAATTGTTCATATGGCTCAAGCAGCTGCAATGCTCTGTCAATGTCTGACTATTCTGCCAGTTTCATTATTCACTCAACGGGTCACTACACCAACAGTGGAAGACCATTTGTTGAAGTACACATTCTTAACTTAATTGTGTTGAGCAGTCAATATTGTTATGCAGTTCTGGTGTTTGTTACTGTGATTTTTGGTTGCAAAAGATGTCCTTGAGAGATGAAGCCAAGTTAAAGAACCAGTAGCTTCTTTGATAGATGAGCGGTGATAATCATCCAGCTCCGCAGATAAAGAACAATCAAGTCTTAAAAGCATCTGCTGGGGAATCTTGATTCCTTTTGCGCTAATGGGGCTCCATCAGGAGTATGGGCAGGGGAAAACGTGAAGCTCGCCCATTGCAATGCTCCCTGGAATGACTGAGGCGGGGAGGTTAAAAACCATAATTGAATTGATAACCTGAAACCCAAATTGAATCTAGAACCAGCAGCATTTGAGAGCTTTGTAACAAAGCACCATTTTAAAATAGCTCGGCCTCACCGACTCCAGTAGAGCCTGAGAGAGGCGGATATGACAGCTGCTTCCTGTCAGCTTCTGCTGTTGAATCTTGTTTTAGTTGGGAGTTGTGGAACAAAGAAAATGGAAAACAGATCTGCAGCGGGCAATGTAACTTGTGGTTTTGCTGATTAGAAATACTGCAAAGCGTCGATGATTCAGGCTAGTGGCGTGTGGATTAGCTGCATGTAAGCTGTTGCTTTTGCTCTGCTCAGGCTGTGAGCTGTGCATATGTACTGCAGTCTGGCAGTGATGTAACTGGAGGTGAAGAATTTGAAGAAATGCCAAAGCACTTCTTTGAGCTGTAGACCAGACAGAGCATGTGCACTAATGCTTGCACACTGACTATCAAAAGGCGTTTTCAGCTAAAATTGCCAGGAAATGTTCAAGCACTAGTGTACTGTCTACAGCTCTAAGAATTGCTTTGGTATTTGCTCAGATTCTTCACCTCCAGTTACATCACTCTACCTGCCAGGAAATGGAAGAAAATATTTCATTACATTTGCCATTGTACTGTTATTTATCCTACTTACCGCACCTCTAACACTGGCTAAATAAATATACTATAGATATACAATAAATTATTACTATAGGGTTCTGGAATGATTTAATTATATCATTTACTTTGTAATTAAAAACAACACAACATATTGCTACCATAATATATTATTACTTGGGAATAAGACTTTATATTTAGCCTTACAGTAGTCAGAACTGGAGAGTAAAGTAAGCCCAAATGTCCTGAAAATAATGATACAATGCCACTGATTTTAAGCTTTGTTAACTTTATGAAAGTATTTTTAATTAACAATAATATATTTTGTAGTATGTTTTGGATATATTATACCATTTGTGAATGTCAAGATGAGGAGTCCAAGTCATATTTTACCACCAAAAAAAAAAAAAAAAAAATATATATATATATATATATATATATATATATATATATATATATATATAAAATGGTGCTACAGTATATGGCAAGTTAGAAAACACCAGTTGAGTAGCTACAGTATGTGTTTTTTTCAAAAACCATGCTTTCAGTATGAATTTAATTTAGAATCATAGCACAGTGCATAGATTAGTAGAGACTGGGTTTCCCGATCAATCTCTCCATGTTTGGGGCAGAATCTTATAGCTAGGAAAAATACATCCCTCATGACATTCAGTATATACAGCTTCTATATGGTTTACCTCTGTCACAGTGACAGTTCTCATGATGGGATTGAAAGCTTTCAGACGGTGTCATCTGAGCACCTGCTGTTTGCTGTGAAGATGCATTTATATTTCTTCGAAATCATCTTCTCACCACCTTAAAAGAGGTATAACATCTCCCTGTAGGGGACACAGACGCATATACAAGTCACCGTGGCAAGCAGATGGAGTAAAATGCTATTCAAATCAGTTCAGAAATGAAATTGAAGATGAGTTGTGTAGCACTGACATATGGAATGCAAATTTGTGCTTTCTAGTAGACTATGTTGAGGTAAAACCCATTTGTGCTAAACGGTCGAGAACATCACATTATATGAGAGAATTGAGCTCTTCAAAGAGCATCCACCCAAGGGACAGCACTTTCCATTCTTGGATTGAGAAAGAATCTCTAGCTGATTGATTGTTCAGATACATAGAATGTAAATGTGACTATTTCAGTTTCATTACACTCAAAAATTCAAAGATTGTAATAAGAAATCTGCTATTCATAAGATATCTGCTATTCATAAATTTCATAACTTATTTTGCTCTGGATCAGAGTTGTTTTCTTACAAATTTAATAAGCTTGCATTATTTTCTCTTGCATGAGGTTCAGCTTTCATGGCTACACTTGGCTCAAACTTTGTATTATGCATCCAGTCTAGACTGACAGACTCTGAATCTGCCCTTGTGTACCTGCCCTTCAGCTGCCCACACACTTGTTTCTCACACCTGAGCCGCTTCCTGTCGATCTCAGTATAGTACTTCCATCTGCTCTCAAGGCGTCCTGTTGGGCTGAGTGACCTGTTTCTGATCCGCCTTCTCTGTTCCTCTCTATTAATGATACATCTGATCATCAAAGGCTCATTAAAGCTAGACAGCTTATTTGGATCATCACCTCAGCAGGATGCCTTGACCATGACAAACTGTATGTCAACTGTATGTCAAAAACTACAGTTTATTTATTGTTTGTTCTATTTGGAATGACTAGAATGTGTGACGCATCATGAATCATCATGATTCAAAATATATAGCTGGATGTTTTATGTACTGCTTGATACATAAGCTCATTGGAAAAGGCTCTCTGTACATTTTTGAAAAACTCCAAAATGGTGCATATACATACAATTTCCAGCTGAAATGAGCACTGCAGTAAACTACACACACACACAACCAGACTTTGAACAACATTGTTATCACCTAAAAACACTTTTACCATAGTGCATGATTAAGAAAGTAATATATTTTGTACCAGCGCCATACGTATGGCTATTCTGACATGGTAAACTTGCTCGGTAGCGCACCTGGTACAGCATTGCACTTGGGCTATGGAGACCTAGTGTTCGGTGAAACACAAGCCACGATAAAAAAGCTTGTAGGAGCAAACTCAAAATGGCATGGTTGCTTCAAAAATGTGTTTTTATTTTGTGTTTGCTTTTGTTAACACTGTGGAGTTTAGTATAGGTGGTACATTATTAGAGCATTATTTGTAACCACATTCTTGGACCCCTGCAACACTGCACATTTTGCATGTCTCCTAAGTCAAACACACCTGATTCAGGTCACATATTTCTAACTGATGATGCAATATGTACAGCATCATAAACTTAATAAAATGTTTCCAGATTCATTTGTTTCAGATAAAACTGAACATGTCTTTTGCGTCACTCACTGGACAATTCACTTGGAAATCATCGCAAAATGTGCAAGAAGCAAAGTAATATCTTTTTGCAGAAATGTTGCCACAGGCAAGCTTTTCCAGTAAGCTTGGATTGCTGTATTCATTATGTTTTTACATATGTATTATTATTTTTAATACTCTGTAAATATATGTGGATTTATTATTTTTGATATGTGATACACAGTAGATTTTGAAATTACACAAAAGTCTAGTTTAAATTGTTCAGCCCTTTCAAGTAAATACTTCATTTCAAATTGCATTCACTGTCAGTATGGCTTTCAGAATTTCAGTCCATTTTGATGTTGAAATTATTTGTTTATTTTGGCCTGATACCAATTTTGATTTTCATTACCACATTAAATGATCTGTCACTGGAATCGACTATTAATCATATGGAAGACTTGCTTCTCATATAATGACCTTAACTCCAGTCTTATCTCTTCCCAGCACTCTGTAGATGCAGTGAACGCTGGCGTCAGTCCTATTGGAGACACATCATACAACTCCAGTCACTGGGACTTAGGGAGCTCCTTTTTCTTCGCTGGAACTGTAATAACAACAATAGGTAGCACCTATACATCCCTGAATATTATACATACATTTCTAGACTTCTTCACCCCACATTAATATGCATAGTTCAAGCCATATACCAGGAATTTGCTTGTGTCATACATTTATAGTCTTAGTTTCAGTCAATATGCCTGACCCCCAACACCACCAATCAATCATTTTCTCCTTCAGCCCCATTTATATTCCATGTGTGAAAATGTGCCTGCTTCATCTGTCAATCCAAACGAAACTACTGATGCTTATGGAGTGATTCATTGATTTTTAGACACATTTTATAGTCTCAGCAAGGAAAGAAGTTGGGGGGTGAATAATCAAAGCCATAAATGGAAAAAAGTTGAAATGTTAACTCACAATTGCCAGATATTAACTCAAAGTCCCTGGCAGAAACACAAAAAATTTTGATGACTTTTTTCTCAAAATTGCAAATTTCTATTTCACAATTTTGACTTATTGCACGTTAAAACATACAAAAAGACTTATATTGCATGTTTATATCTTGAAATTCGGACTTTTTTCTCAGAATTGTAAGATTACAAGTCAGATATAACTTTAAAATTGCAAGAGAAAACATCAAAATTTTGAGGTAAAAAGCCTTTTTATTTATTTTTCACTCTGTGGTGAAAATACAAGGCATTAATTCACTACTTGCAGTTATGTGGCGCATTCCATTGGAGGTTTGATGTAATGCATTTGAAGTCCATAAGCTGCCCGCTGTGTTACCTGCCAGGGCCTCTGATTGATTACTTAAAGAAGCTGTTGTGCAATGCAGGTTAGTATCTAAATGCTGACAGGACTCTCAGTGTCATTTCTCATTGGCTCAGCCATCCAGCGGGCAATGGACAAAGGCATAAACAAGATTAGCTTTTACACTTCAGTTGCCAAACCTTTGAACATGCTCTCAGTAGACACATTTTGATCCATGGGGACTATAGTAGGTAATTTCCTGCGATTCCCTTTAAACCTACAGAGTATATCTGACTGGGTTGCATTGGAATTAACAGACTGATTGGAGTCTGAATTTATATATAGCAAAATTAGAAGACATTTATGACTCTTTCATTTGATTTTGTGTAGTCTGAATTGGCATTCAACTAAATATCCATGTAATTATCCAATAAAGTCCCCTTACCATTATATGGCATTCTTTCATATGTCACTTTGAACATACAGTTCAGTGGTAAATTTGCTTTTCATCTGCGTCTTAATTTACACCATTATTCTCTTATATTTTTAAGGTTATGGCAACATCTCTCCAAGCACAGAGGGTGGGAAGATTTTCTGCATCCTTTATGCAATTTTTGGCATCCCACTCTTTGGCTTTCTTCTGGCTGGTGTTGGTGATCAACTTGGGACTATTTTTGTGAAGAGCATTGCTAAAGTGGAGAAAATGTTCAGGGTAAGTGAACTGTGGAGCACAAAACTAGGGTTATTGAGAACAAGGCTGTGATGGATAGACGTACAAGCTGTTTAATGGACTCCGTGGGAAAGTACACATGTAAAGGCTATAATACACTACACAAATTCTGCCCATTTTTGCCCCAATTTGCAGACTGGAGAGGTTACATTAGTTGCTAAAAATCAGATTTTGTGCAGTCCGAGCTGATAGACTTAGGCCCCGTTTACACTAGTGCGTTTTCGTTTTAAAATGCATAACTTTTGCTACGGTTACACCTATTGTTTACACTACTCCAGCATTTTCGACCCTCGAAAATGGAGACTTTTGAAAACGCTGCAAACCCCATTTTAGTTTGAAAACTCCGGGATTGCATTTCAGTGTAAACAGACCAAAACGGAGGCTTTTCAAAATGAAGGCGTGGCTGCCCACATTCACTCTGTGTATCCTTGACGACCGTGTAAACAATAACATCATGCTCATTGTTGTACCCATAGATATGTATGGGTAGATTCCCCATTCGACCACTCCAAGCACGTAGATGCGTTCACCATCTAAATAATAGGGAATGATGGGCACAGACTGGGCATTTTTAGCTTCAGACTGTGATTCCATCCGGTTTGATATTTTGAGCTAATTTTGGAACACACTGTTTTCAAACATAATACAGCCTTTTTAGTAGTTTTCTCAGATACATGTGAATGGGGATAATTTTGACAATGCCATTGTCTGTACAAAAAAAAACTTGCCAAAAATGCAGGAAAGGAAAAACTTTTCCATTTTTAGTACATTGTTGTCAATAAATGTACTATAAGAGTACAAATATGTTCTACCCAGGCTCATTGGTAACTCATGCCTTTACCTACATTTCTGCAAAAAAAAATTACCTATATGGACTTATCACTGCAGTTTCTAGTTAAAATGAACACTAGAGACAGTAAAACTACAACAACTTTTATTCCTTTTCACTCAAAGTATGATTTACAGAGTCAGGGTTTCAATTAAGAAAGCCTAATTTTTGCACAATTTCGTGCAGAATGTTATGACTTTTTAACATGCTGCAAGATTTGAAAACTGATACTTTTGAATCTTAGCGTTATATTTACAGCATCAAATGCAATAGGTTTGCTCAGTAGCTCACACGATATCAGCGGTGCACTTGTGAAGTGAAGAGCTAAAATCAGTAGTTAAGGAAGTTAAAATAGCGTGGATGCATCATCGAATGTGTTTTTATATCACTTTTGCTTTCGTTAACACTATCAGGTAGGTTTAGGGTTGGGTTTGGTGTAGGGTGTATGCTATTTTCCAACACGAAAACACGAGCATTAGCCTTTTAGCGACACTCCCCATACATTTGAAGTCTGAACCACAGCAATCAAAATACTGCAATACATGCATGTACCAAAGTAATTACAAAACACGGCCACAGTCACATACTGAATGTATGTTTTAGCACCACTCATTGGATATTTCACTTTGAAACTGCCATGAAACATGCAGTAATATCGCTGTTGCAGAAACATCACCACAAGCACTGTGATGATTCCAAACAAACGAAACCAACAATGTATTTTAATGCTAAATGTTCCAACATAAAACTGTTTACTATGGCAATTATAATTTCAAGTGGTAGGTTTATCATATTATACTATGCAAGGTCACTTCTTTTCCTGATGTCCTGGGAGGCATTAGTCAGGAAGATCGCAGCTCTTGTTTGTGGTAGGTTAGTCAGACCCTGCACAGCAGAGGTACAGGCCTAGTAAATAAACACAGAATTGAGGCTCCAGCATGCTGAGGCAGTGGCATCTGCAGTACGGGCTGAGATCACACCTCATTAGGGCTAATCAATCTCATTCAAATCATCATTAGGCCCATCAGAGAGCTAATGAACACATGCCACCTTCACAAAGTCACGAAATGTCTTCTCATGCCACATGTAGCCGCTGCTGGCAATAAAGTCGTGCTGTTTGCGTGACTAAGAATGGCTCTTGAACGATCTTTCATGTTGATATTGCTTTTTGTCTATTTCACCCCACCCCCAGCGCAAACACAATCAAATAAGCCAGACCAAGATTCGAGTGGCCTCTACATTGCTCTTCATCTTGGCTGGCTGCATTCTCTTCGTCACCATACCAGCCGTCATTTTCAAGCACATTGAAGGATGGACTGGGCTGGAGGCGATTTATTTCGTGGTCATCACACTGACGACTGTTGGGATCGGAGATTATGTTGCAGGTACGGACATAATTTAGTTTTGGATTTTAGAATTAATGCGGAAAAGCACTTCTGTGATGATTATATGTATTTATTAGAATAAAATGGCAGATTCCTTTGTTATACTAAGGCCTATTTCAATATTTTGTTCACCTTTAACATCTAATATTTAATCTCGTGTTCAATGATGGTATTGTCTCTTTAGTAACTAAGTAAACTAAATTTTAAACAAAACTGGACAGTCATAGCTTTTAAAGTAGAAATCATTTTCATGAAATGAACATTTATTTTTGATTTTATTTTCATTTTTAATTGTTCTTTCTTTCTTTCTTTCTTTCTTTCTTTCTTTCTTTCTTTCTTTCTTTCCATCCATCTATCTATATATCTGTTCATTTATTGAACATTTTTGAAGGAGTTAATATTTTAAGATTAAAAGTTTAGGTCTGAGACAAGTGTGAAACAAAATCTATACAGGTCATTTTGGGAATTAGCAAATGAGGAAGGTGAACTCTGTGACATAAATGAGCCAGAGGTTAAAGAAACATCCATATTCCATATATGATTTGATCATTTGACATTTAGTCTCTTGTGGATCCCTTTCAAGGAACAGGTTCAGTGGCTTTTGGTTTGCTTTGGTAGGCAAATCACAGAAGGGAAGAACTTTACCTATGCAGTTGAATGGATTCCTTTATAGACTTTGTTTCCATTTAGTACTTGAATAAAACAAAGTCCACATAAAAGCTATTTATTGTTTGGAAATTTCTATACTTGCAGACACCAAGAATTGTCAAGAAAAACTGATCTAGACTGATTTCTGTTCTCAGGAAATGGCTTGCATGAATTTGGCAGGAGGTTTTGATGAATGTCTCAAAAAGCATGTGGTTGTAGATTTAAAAGACAATCAAATGCTCCCACCTCTGAAATGAAAGTGTCATTTATACATCTCTTCCAGGAGGTAATAGAAGAATAGAGTACCGTAAATGGTACAGACCGCTGGTGTGGTTCTGGATCCTGGTTGGACTGGCTTACTTTGCTGCAGTTCTGAGCATGATTGGAGACTGGCTCAGGGTGCTTTCTAAAAAGACAAAAATGGAGGTGAGACTTTTGTTAGCATTGCATTTATCTTGATTATTCCAGCTAAACTTTTATTCTTCCAAATACAATGTAATGGTCAATGACATGATATGACACTATCTAATTAATTTACTAAAAAAAATACACCAAAAATGTCATTTATACAAATAATAATGATGAACGTGTTTTTAATTTCTGTATTATCATTCATTTTGATATTTTTAGGAGCATAAAAGCAAAAATATCAGGGTGATACCACTTTCTTGATATTATAATGAAGAAAAATAATCTTTGTAACAACAATATTTTTCTTCTTTTAATCACTTCTTTTAATATTGGAAAATTCTGAGAAAATCAGTCATGTGATGCAAATAACATGCAAAAACAGAGCTGAAAAAATAAAACAAAAATATATATTAAAAATGAGTGTCTGACCTTTTTTATCACAAGGCAGCGTTGTAAAATGTTGTGTGGTGCATCTCATCAAAACATTTATGAACATTTATAATTATTCATGATATTTGTAAAACATACTTTTTACCTTAATAAATATTCTTCTTAAATAGTTTTTGAAAATAATCATTATGATGTGTACATTCACATGTGTTAAAGAAAATATTAGTTTTACTTAGTGGTTACACAACAGTTTTTCAAAAACGTATGAAACCAACTTCAACCTTTTCTTTATCATAGAGACTCGTAAACGCCATTGACCCATAAAAAGTTCAAACAGTAATTTGGAAGGACAATTTAAAGCTTACAGGTTTATTTACCATTGTCATCTTGTTGAAGGTGGGTGAAATTAAGGCTCACGCCGCCGAATGGAAGGCCAACGTCCGCGCAGAGCTCCGTGAGACCAGGCGCCGACTCAGCGTGGAAGTCCACGACAAACTGCAAAGGGCCGCCACCATTCGCAGCATGGAGCGCAGGCAGCTAGGTTTCGACCAGCGGGCCCATTCTCTGGACATGCTCTCCCCTGAACGTCGAGCTGCCTTCAACAGCCTGGACACCACCAATTACAAAACATCCTCCCAGGAGAGCATCGACACAAAGCTCAACAACCTGCGTCTACGAGTTGAGCAGAATGAGCATCGGCGGAGCGACCCAAGCCAGGCGTACTCTGAAGATAACATTTTCAACCGCCTTGGTTCAGTCACAAAACTAGCCAAACGGAACAAGAACAAAGAGTTGAGGAAAAACATCCCAGACGACGGTCGGAAAGCCTTAGATTCCTTCACCT